>CM040993.1:15816643-15919602 GCA_022985145.1 Pangasius djambal
TCACTGTCATTGTCACTGTTACTGCCACATCACTGTTACTGTCACTGTCATTGTCACTGTTACGGTCTCTGTCACTGTCATTGTCACTGTTACTGTCACTGTCATTGTCACTGTTACTGTCACTGTCACTATCACTGTTACTGTCATTGTCACTGTTACTGCCACATCACTGTTACTGACACTGCTACTGTCACTATCACTGTTACTGTCACTGTTACTGTCACTGTCATTGTCACTGTTTCTGTTGCTGTCACTGTTACGGTCTCTGACACTGTCACTGTCATTGTCACTGTTACTATCACTGTTACTGTCACTGTTGCTGTTACCTTCACTGTTACGGTCTCTGACACTGTCACTGTCACTGTTACTATCACTGTTACTGTCACTGTTGCTGTTACCTTCACTGTTACTGTCATTGTCACTGTTACTGTCACTGTCACTGTTTCTTTCACTGTCACTGTCACTATCACTGTTACTGTCACTGTCACTGTTACTGTCATTGTCACTGTTACTGTCACTGTCACTGTTACTGTCACTGTTTCTTTCACTGTTACTGTCAAAGTCACTGTTACTGACACTGTCACTTTTTTTGTTTGTTTGTTTGTTTGTTTGTTTGTTTCATTTTTGCACACTACTTTGCACATTGCACACTTAGTATGTGCACCATCCACCCATATTTACGTACATTTTGCGTATCTCTTGTGTATTTTGTCTATTCTTGTATACTAAATTTTTTTTGCCCTGTATATTTTATATTTGCATTTCCATGATGCTGCATCTTTATAAATGCATTCATTGAACCATAAGACTGACTAATTAATACTTATAAATTGGTGTATAATGCATTATGAGCATAGCCATTGAAAAAGCAGGCGCGTCACTTATAAGTAATTATAACAGCAATATAAATGTAACTATAACTGTTATTATAATGAAGCATAGGTCTTGATGTGTCTTTATAAATGTATTTATAGAACAGAATTACTTGCTTATAAATAATTCATTATGAGCATGGGCTTCATAGAAAGTGTTATCAGTAGATGTTATATGTTGTTAATATATGGCCAGTATTTGTTAGTGGAGCTACCACAAGAATTTATTGTGCAGTTTTCCATGTGGCAACTGTGCAAATGACAAGTAAAAGCCTTTGACTTTTTTATCTACACGAGCTGCATTTTAATTGTAAGGAATAAAGCACAACAGATGATGCAGTTATATGAAAGTAATCCACGCTGGTCTGTCATGTGTTATTCCACTTATACCGCAGCAATTTAATTACATTGTTTCATTTATTAATGAACAACACATCATGCCTTTTAATGGTTTATAGTTAAGATAGTTAAGTTAGTTTCTGTTATTATTAACATTAAAGCTGCGATAAACAATCATTCCCTCACCAGCCTCTCCTTTTCTGTGTTTCTCCCTTTCAAAAAACACACCTCGTCATATTCTGGTGTATTACTGATATAGTCCTTTAATGATGATATTTTTTTTTTGCACTTAAATTTCTTAATTTTGCACTTTTAAATTATATTCTTTAGGGGTGAATCATTTTGACATTTTTTGTTTTTTTTTAGATAAAATACTAATTTAAAAAAGTAAATAAGAATAATTTTTTGTTCTTAGAAGAAAAGTAGATATTTTTCCAATCATGAAATTACGCGTGTAATTATTATTTTGTACAATTATTTTTTAACCACTACACATCTCTGTACAAATGTTTTGAAATAAACAAGGCATTCAGCACTTAATAAATATTTTTGCTACTGTAGAAGAAAAAGTTTGGGAAATACACAGCCAATTCCTCAGTTCCTGTTGTTACTGTCACCTGCTAATAAAGGCTGCAGACTTGGTACACTGCAGAGCTGCAAAACTCAATTAAATTGTCAAGGTCTCTGTAAGACTCTGCACCAAGTAAGCATAGCATCATCACTTTTATTATTTTCTTTTAAATTGCTGTGTAGAAATCTAGCAGTAAATTGAAGCCTTTAGAGTCTAATATAAAAGCAAGAGCGGTTTCATTTGCTCTCTTTCTTCACGGAGAATGCCATCAGCTGTCAGCCAAATCAGTGAGTGGCATGGATTGAAAGCCATCACCATCTTGTGCGAAGTACTGAATTTCGGACATGAAGAGTTTTCTAAAGCACTCCGTTTTTCAGCCATGATGAAGAATCGCCTGAAAGAGCTGTTAAGATTGCTACAGTTTCTCAAGGCTTTATAGTTTCAAATGATTTCACAAGGTCATATTACACCATTTATGTCAGTCCAGTTTTTAGTGGATTTTTAGTGATTCAGAGAATAATTACTCACTAAATCCTTCATAACCAGTAAAACACCATAAAGCATAACTTGGCTATAAAATTCAATTAGTTCAGTGGACTTGCCAAAGCAATGCCTAGCTTCTCATAGCGATCATATTTTAGATACTTTAAAGAAATGATGCAGGAGAAAGTGCAAAGTGGGTAAAAAAGTGCAAGATGTGGTTACCGGGCGTATTTTATGATTTTATGATTTTATGATTATATATACTTACTGAAGACAAGACTGAAGGCAGAAAGACCCACAAACAAGCAGCAACTGAAGGTGGCTGCAGTGAAGGCCTGGCAAAGCATCTCATATTTTTAAGAATGTACCAAATTGTTGATTTGGCCATTCTTAAAGTTTTTCCTAACGATGGCCTCCTTCACTTGCACTGACATCTCCTTGGACTTCATATTGGTAGCTCCAGTCGGACAGCTGCCAAATGCCAATTCAATACCTGATATCAACTCCAGACCTTTTATCTGCTTCATTTGTCTTGAAGTGAATGAGGGAACGGACCGCACCTGGTCAATTAACTTCTTGTCAGTCAATTGTCCAAATACCTTTGAGCCCCTGAAAATGGAAGTACTTTGCTTAAAATGGCTGTAATTCCTAAATGGCAAATGCCATATTTTTGTGGAACCTCTTAAAATAAAGCTGAAAGTCTACATATATATATATATATATATATATATATATATATATATATATATATATATATAGAGAGAGAGAGAGAGAGAGGGGGGGGGGGGGGGGGGGAAGCCAATTTTAATAGCAACTTATTGTCCTTCTGTTTAAAACCCAGGACATGCCACTGTGCCACTGTTCATGGAAAGCCCCATCTTCACTTCTACTAAGTTACACACATTATTCAGCAAAGACAAAACTGTTAATTGAAGATGAGGTTGGAACCAGGTAGACCTTTTGAGGGTAAAACAAAGCACGAGTTCACGTCACGTCAGCACAGTACGCAATTAATTTGTGACCTGAGAGACCACACGTCTAAACTGAGCAGCTTGCTAGTGAGGCAGGAGACAGACAAGTCAAGGTTAACATTGGGAAAATGTCAATATTTGATCTCATGTGCCCTCGACACACTTCTGCTAAAGAGGCTGCTTCATCTCTGGTCCAGTTCTGCTTTTAAAGTGGGATTTTTTTGAGGTTTACGTCATCTCAGTTCATTCATTTCTGAATAGTGTAGTAAGAGTTTATTCAGTATTCTGTAGTTTGGTATTAAGGTTAAATATTGAATAAGAAACATAATGTTGGAATGAAGGGTGGTGAATGTGAAATTTAATACACAGATACATTGCATTTTTATTCGTGGCACAAAGAGAACAAACTACACTTTAAAAAAAAAAGCTTCATTATTGCTTCAGTGGAAAAACAATCAGCAGGGTGTTGCTTTTTAATGAATTTAACACTCACCTTGTGTCAGGAGCGATTTGTAAAGAAATTTGACTGCATAACTCCTAGATTCTGCTGTGAGCTGTGAATAATATTATTAGGAATATTCACGTGTTTTACTAATAATTCTGAAAAGCTTGATGATGAAGGGTACGGTGCAGTAGAAATGAAGAAATAATGAGCCTTTAAATAGCATTTCTTTCTACGGAAAGCAACACTGCCGGGGAAATGACACTTTCAGCCCCTTATCTCTTTCTTTCGATTGCAGCCACGCCCTGAGAACAGCTTAGGGCTGTATTTGGACAGTGATTGCACTTCTGTGTGGCACTATTGCAACACAGTGATGTAAGTCAAACGCAATGCAAAGGGGAACTGTATTCTCACTTTCCCTCTGTCATGCAATCTTCTCCATCGTTTTTAGAGTAGATAAACATAAATAACTTAATAAAAAAAGAAGGTGTTTTATATATAGCTAGATGACTAGCATTATATTAAGGGTCTGTCACTGGATGAGATGAACAAAAATAGCTAACTATCTAGATTGGTAATTACGTACTATTACTCTATTTAGTAAAGTATTAAATAAATATAGAGCAGTACAGTTTTTTCTTAGATTTATATCTAATTCCTTAATGCTGTTTAAAATAAACACTTATATATTTATATATATTTGCATGTTTAGTCTTTTCTATGTTATTATTATTATTATTATTATTATTATTATTATGGCTACTACAACCACCACCACTACTACTACTACTACTACTACTACTAATAATAATAATAATGATCTCTGAGAGGGAGAACTGAACACTGCTGTAGGATTTAAACAGTGAAATGAAACGCACTGTGTGTGTGCGTGGAGATATTGATTTTAGTAAGGATAAGGTTTTTGTTCAATGATGTTTTTGCCTCAGTAATAAAAACAGGCCTGTGTGTGTGTGTGTGTGTGTTTTGCAGCGCTTTCTGGCTGGAGCTCTAATTGAAGGTCATGTGTAGGTTACAAAGGTCGTTTCCACAGAGCCGAGACACCTACCTCCTCCCCGTTGCCATGGAAACACATCAGCGTTTTGACCCTTGCAGTGCTCGTCAGACACCAGGAACCTGTACACACACGAGCTTTATATCTGTGTGAACACGGGTTAAGCTTTACACTGACTCATACCCACACACATTTTGATTGTGAATAGAGAGACAAGACAGTGTGTGTCTTGATGTGTGTGTGTGTTGGTGGGGGGTGTTTAGGGGTGTGTTTTTATCTTTATCTTGTTCCCCACAATGATAGGGATATTTGTCTGTTCCCCACAAGGAAAACAGCCATTAAAAAATAGGTCAATACTGTAAAAGAGCTGAAATGTTTCCTTTAGGTTACTGAGGTTAAAGTCAGGGTTAGAGTTAGATGTAGCTTAGCATTAATAAGCTTAATTAGCTTTCTAATTAGCATTAAAAATTATGTCAGGGGAAGGTCCTCACTAGGATAGTAAGATGGTGTGAATGTGAATGTTGCATGAGGTGTGCCGGGAACAATAAACACACCATAGAGCAATATTTCAGTATATAAGTGGCTTTAATACGGAGCTGTGGAGAGGTCATGAGATGAATCTTTCTCTCATTTGCACGTGCGACTGATTTTGTTTAACATGGCCATGAGGTACTATATCATATTTTGTGTATTCTGTCATTTGTGCGCTCCTTTACAGGCAACGTACCCATGGAGCGCTCTGATACGTTCCTGCGAGCAGTGTGGCTAACAGTGTCATTACATACACACACACACACACACACACACATAAATCACAGCTGGTGTGTATGCCTACACTCCCCCCACATGTGATTAAACTCTTGTGTATTGATCTCTGTCCTGAAGCAGCTCTGCTGTCCTCAGCCTGATCCTCCAGATGCTCAGAGTTCATGTCAATGCATCAATCTCAAGTGGGTGAAGGTGTGAACGCATGCTCTAGCATGTTCTCATCTTACAGGCACACAGATTATGAAAAAAAAAAAAACGAGTGTCTCTAAATGCATGTTTTCATCTAATCTGAAAGTAAATTCATGAAGAAAGAGTGAACGTGTGTGAATGCATGTTCTAGTATGTTTTAGTTTCATTTGTACATATATATTTATTCAAAAAAAGAAAGAAAGAAAGGACAGCATATGTGCATGTTCTAGTAGGTTATTATCTAATATGTGAGTTCAGTTTGGAGTACCTTTTTAACCAAGGGGCTGAACACTGCTAAATAAGAGATTTCAGTTTTTGATTTTTAATAAATTTGCAGGAATTAAAAAAAAAAAAAAAAAAAAATGTTTTCACTTTGTCACTATAGTTTATTGCGTGTAGATTAATGGCCAAAAAGTCCATTTAATCCATTTGAAATTAAATCTATAACACAATATAGTGTGCAAAAACTGAATGAATGGGTCCAAATTGATTCAGAAGCCACTGAACTCTTTAAAAAACAGGGAATGTGTGAATGCATGTTCTAGTATGTTCTCTTCTAATCCGTACACCCAGAAGAAAAAGGGTTCACTTGATCGTTAATGGTCTTTAAATTCCTGAATGTGTTCTACTTTAAGGTTTCTATCAGAGGGACAACCCTTTACGGTTTTAGATTTAACCTTTTTTTCTTATAGTGCACACTGAAAGTAAATGATTCACTTAAAAATTAATTTTAAATAAATCATTATCAAGTCTTTACTGTAATGTCTGCGTGCCATTAGCATGGATTTTAGATAAACAGATTTGTATGTGTGCTAATTCTATGTAAAAATAAAATAAAATAAAATAAAATAACCCTTTCTACTGCCAGTAAAGAAACCTTGTAAAGAGAGAGAGAGAGAGAGAGAGAGAGAGATTATTGCCTGAGATGGGTTGACACTTTTTTATTAAATGCAAGTTTTCTTAGATTTTACAAAAATAATGTGTAACTTAAATTTAAAAATACTTTACTTAAAAAATAATTAAAACAAAAATTGTATTTAAAAAATAACATTTAACGCTTTAATATAAAATTAATTATCAAGTTTTCATGGAATTGCACTATTTTTCTTTTATTATTTAATAATTTAAATTATTAAACAGTTTAATAAAAAGAGCATGTGTGAATGCATAAGCATGCACTTGGACGTGATTAGTGAAATAAAACAGTATTATAAGGCAATATCCAGCCTTTACTGATAATTGTGCAGCTGAGTGAAACATTATCAATCTCCAAACACTGGGCTTTGCGAGAGGTAACGATGCATCAGGGTGCCATTAATCTCCTAATCCAAGAAGGTGGTGTTAGCAAAGCATAACTGCTCTGCTGAGAAAAAAAAAAAAAAAAAAAGCAGACCTCATGGAGCATGAGCTATAAATAGACCCTCAAATCAATAAACCAGAACCAAGCAAGTCCTTACGTTTATTTATGTGTGTGTTAATGGGAGCCTGTCTTGACTCGAACGGCGCAATAAACGTTCAGCTCAAGTTAATCGATATATCACACGGTATACTGTGTATATTCTGCTTTGTAAAGTGCGTATCATTTACACAGAGGATTAACACCAGAGCTCAGCTACCTCTACAATGTGTCAGTGTGAGAAATGATGAGGCTGATGAGGGTGCACAAACTTTCTGTCAGCGGGCTTCATGCTGCACTGACGTGATGAACGGTTTCAATTTTCCACTTACCTTGCAATCGTGTAAGAAATGATGTGAATTTTCCACTTAGCTCAGTGACAGAAATGTGTTTCTCTCGCTTTCTCTCTACACTGCGTCTCAGGTTTCCCTTCCAGAAGCTTCTGATAGCTGACTGCGGTCTTGGTGCTGGCTGCAGGAACACAGCTTCTGCTCAAACATTTCAAACATCTCATGGCTTCACCAGCGGGAATTGTTTTATTTACACACAAAAAGGCTCAATTTACTCAAGGTTGCCCAATTTGAGAGATCGCTTGCTATTTTGTCATTTAAATTGCTATAAGAAATTATGTATAGACAGGCGGGAGTGTGAATTTTCCTTTAACCTCGTCAGCCGAAATGCTTTACAAAGATTGCTGTTGAATTCTCGATTCTGCTTAGTCAGAAGGTGTTGATTAATTTTCTATCACAGGTGCTCTCACTGTAGTTCTGGCTCCAAGACAAATCAGTGATTAAAAAAATGTGTGTTTTCCTATGAGGAAATGTTTATTTAACATCTATGAAAGAAAGGAGTCTCCAGTGTCAGCGTTTCATAACAGTCAGCTGTAACTTAGGAAAACCTCTTAAGGTAAGGGTGTGTAGGGGTCCATCCATACATCTATCCATTCTCTGTACTGCTTATCCTACACAGGGACTCGGGGGAACCTGGACAGGGTGCCAACCCATCGCAGGGCACAATTGCACACACACTCCAGACGATTTGGAAATGCCAATCACCCAGGAACTCATACATTTGGACTGGGTGAGGAAACAGGAGAACCCAGAGGAAACCCCCGAAGCACAGGCAGAGCATGCAAGCTCCACACACACACACACACACACACACACACACACACACACACACACACACACACACACACACACACACACACACACACACACACACACACCAGGGGCGGGATTCGAACACCCAACCCCGGAGGTATGAGGTAACAGTGCTACCCAATAAACCACCGTACCCCTCCCCATAGGTTCCAACATGAGAGAATTAACAATGTAGAGACAGAAATAAATAAGGAACAACACACTTTGGGGTGGGGTGGATTGGGGGGTCTGTTATAGGAAAATAATCAATGATGGTGTGATGTGATGCAGATTGTTCCAGACTTGGTTTTACATGCTCCATGGTAGTGTGGCCGAGTGGTCTAAGGAGCTGAATTTAGGCTCCAGTCATTTCAATGGTGTGGGTTCAAGTCCCACTACTGCTATAACCTTTACAGGGGGAGTTATGGCCTAATGGTTAGAGTTGGACTTGTAACCTGAAGGTTGTGGGTTTGAGTCTCAGGTCCAGCAGGGATTGTAGGTGGAGGGAGTGAATGACCAGTGCTCTCTTCCTCCCTCAATACCACAACTGAGGTGAGACCCTTGAGGCTGCCCACTGCTCCGGGTGTGTGCGCACTTTGATGGGTTAAATGCAGAGCACAAATTCTGAGGATGGGTCACTGTACTTGGCTACATGTCACTTCACTTCATGATGCAGTTAGTTTAGATTCTCTAAAGAACTCTGCGATTGGAACGGGTATTTATATTGAGATCATGTGACACTTTAAATATACACAGGCCAATTCTATTTGACTAATTATAAGAAACATAAGAAATGATGTACACAGGAATGAGCAGCAAAATAACAAATAACAATAAATATGTCAAGTGGCAGTTCTTGCATGTGTAACACGCACTGGGAGGGGATTGATGGAGGCCACAGCTTTGGGTGGAGAAAGCTGTTTTTCAGACTGTCCGTGTTTATCTGACTTCTGATGAATTCTGCAAACTGTATTGATTTTCCCTCCAATTCAGTATGAAGCGCTATCTTGTAAAGATTCAGGACATTAAGTGCATTTCAGTTCCAGGTTGTAACACTACACAATATGGAACGCAAGTTCACTTAAAATATCATTTTAACCACATCTGTATGATTTTTTTTCCTAAGCATTTTCTGTTCTGCATAAACTCATTTACACATTATTCTCTCTCTCACACACACACACACACACACACACACACTTAACTGACAGACTGCTGAAGAATGAAATCGTTTGCAGCAACACCTGGCTCCGTCCGTCACTGAGGAGTCGGCACTGATTAGAGGAACACAGCACCGTGCCAGAGTCGAGATTTTCTACCCAGCCCTGAATAAACGGGAAAGTAAACGTGCAAAACATCTCACTCCTTCATCATGGGAGTTATTTTATTCACAGACTGAAATCAGAGGCCAATTTACAGTGTAAAAACCGATAGAGTACGAACACTACTGCAGACAGAGAGGATCTGGTTACTGGTACTGGTACTAAAACTAAGACCTTTATCTCACATCACATGCTATCTGCTGTTGCTCTGACATGTTGTGCGGCTAACCTATATTATTATTATTATTATTACTATTATTATTATTATTATTATTATTATTATAACGTTCTGTCATTTTAAAATCCTAAAGGGCATTGGGTATAAATAATATCTATCTATCTATCTATCTATCTATCTATCTATCTATCTGCTCTGATAACTTTAAAACAAGTACACATAATCCTTCATTGTATCTGCATTTTTTTTCTTAAAAACAAGGAAAAGTGCTGTTAGTGTGATACAAAAAATATTCAAAATATTAATTTTAGCAGCAACGATCTGTATACACCGATAGAGAATGAACATATTACTGCAGCCTGAGAGCTCACTCGCAGATTACAGTGCAGTTCTGATTTGAAAATGAATGTTGACATCTTTAAAACAAGTATAAAAGATAACTGATCCAACTTCATTCTCTCTGAAATATAAATAAAAATAGGAAAAGTGTTGTTTATATGATTTTAAAAAAAATTCTGATCTATAATTTACCACTGGTTTGGGTTCTGTATGTGGAAGGTTCAGGGATAACAGGAATAAAAATCTCTAATGCCTCGTATAAATAAGTGAAATGATGCATGGTTGCCTGTTTGAGTAGTGGGATTATGTTCATTCAAAATAAATCTGTGCTGAAATCACAGGAAGTTCGTGAGAATTTTTTATAACACTGAAAGCGTTGGCATTGCTGAGCTATTGGCGCTTAAATAATCAAATCTGGCTTCGATTAAATAATCTCCTGTTAGTGTGTAATGAATAAAGGCTCCAGTGGGTAAAAACCCCTGCAAGTCCAAGAGCAGTGAAAAACATTCTCTTCACTGAGCTCCCCAAAGCAGCTGCGAGCACTTTATAAACAGCGCTGGCTCATTTGGCCCTCGGCTCGTGTTGTTCTGCTCGTGTTCAGCCAGAGAACATGGAAAAGCCGACAGCAAAATAAATGTTCCACTTTCTGCCAACGACCGTCCACAAAGCAGAGAGCCAATCAATTTTCTAAGCAGCTTAAGCAGCAACACTCTCATTCTCTACCAAACGCACACGATTTAAAACTGTATGAGGAAAATCAAGGATCTATAAAAGATTAACTGATTAAATAATGACCCAAAGACAACTTTATAGAGCAGAAGAAACCAAACATTAAGTACGAGAGAGCTGACATGTCTGTCTGCTAAAGGGCCAAGACTCGGTAAATACTGTATGTAAGGAATAAACCATTTAGGCGTGTGCTGTTATAGGAAAATAATCAACAACAGAATGATCTGATGAAGCAAAGCTGATAATTTTGCACTTATAGGACATCCTGATGTGTTTTATTCTACTTATACCATAGCGAATTGCCAACTATTACCGTTTTTTTAAATTTATTAAAGATCACCACATCAAATGTTTATATCTGTTTATTGTTACAGTTAATGTTGTGGAACGTCTGCAAAACAAGTTAGCTCCTGTTATCACTTACCTTATAGCAGCAGTCGTCCCCTCACCAGCCTCTATTTGTTTCTCTCTCTTGAATATAGAAAAAAAACGCAGCTGGTCATGTTATCGAGAAAAGCATAAACTCCTCTGTCCTGAAGACGTTCCCGTGTCAGATAACCGAAAGTTACAGCTTTACCTCGGACTGTTACAAAGCGCTGACACTGGTGACTCCTTCCATAAATCTTAAATACACAAAAAAAATTTCTTTACAGAATGTTGTCTTTTTTAAAAGTTCGTTTATGTGGAGCATCCACCACATACAATAAGTCCATGTGTAATTTATTAATATAGAAACTATGACGTATTAGAAGGGGCGCATTAATATAAACCCGTGATTTGTAGCTGGAACTACTGTCAGAGCTGCTGCTATAAAAAAATTAATCAACACCTTCTGACCGATCAGAACTGAGAATTCAACAACGCTGAATATGAACATCAGCACACATCTAAACATCTCCCTTAATTGGGCAGATTTGAACAAACATTGTTTATAACACAGAGCGTGCTGAGCAAAGCTCTAGCTCTGACAAGTACAAGCGATTAATCAGTGTAAAGTGTTGGGGTATTGATTATGTCTCCTGTGCTGAGTAGTGTACGTACACATCAAGTACAATGTACGTGAAACTGGGTATAACGACACGACGCTGCACATAAGCAAGTGAAAATATCATGAATATGAGCAGTTGATCTAATAGTTCTCAATAGGCAATTATTGTAACTCAAATGTAATATTATTCAGCCTGTTTTAAGATGCTTTTACTCATTTCAAGCTTTCCATCCATCTATTTTCTGTGCTGCTTATCCTACGCAGGATCACAGGGAGCCTGGAGCCTATCCTAGGAGACTCGGGGTGCAAGGCAGGGGACACCCTGGATGGGGCACAATCACACACACACACACACACACACACACACTACAGAAAATTTGGAAATGCCAATCAGCCTACAACACGTCTTTGGACTGGGGGAGGAAATCAGAGGACCCGGAGGAAACCTGCCGAAGCACGGGGAGAACACGCAAACTCCACACACACAGGGCGGAGGCGGGATTCGAACCCCCCAGCCCAGAGGTGCGACGCAACGGTTTCTCATTCTATTAGAAATTTAGTGTTTGACCTGCCAGTAGAACAAGAATGTTTCAAAGTTGAACCGAATAAAAATGTGTAGTTTAGTTTATTGTTATCTTGTAATAGGAAATACATTTGACTATGTTGAGGATTTGTTCACTTGCCAAAAGTCTTTTTTTTTTTTGCAATAATTTTAAATTAGCTTTGCAGAGAAGCTTGAAAACGTGCACAGGAGATGATGTGATCATGGATAACAGCACAGTTAGGAATAATGGCCTATAAAAATGTAGTACGACTGCAGTGAACTGTAGAGGTGCAGAATGTAGTTTATTAAAAAAAACGTTTCCTGATCCGTAATAATCACATAAGTATGTGTTTCTGTTTTTAAACTGGTTTCTTTCGAGCTTTAGATTATGTAGCGCAGCTGCCATACAAGTCCCTGCGTAAGTCGTTACTATAGAAACAGGAATTAATATAAACCTGATTTGCAGCTGCATTTTTGTCAGAGCTGCTGGTATAGAAAATTAATCAACACCTTCTGACCAATCAGAATCGAGTGTTCAACAGCACTGTGGTGTAATGATTTACATCCGCACTATCCTTGTCTTCCTTTTGAGTCTGGCTCCTCTCCAGGTTTTTTTTTTTTTCCCTCACCGCTATCACATCTGGATTGTTCAGTGTGGATCAAAATCTACATCTGAATGTCTGTAAAGCTGCTTTGTGGCAAATGTCTATCAATAAAAGTGCTTTACAGATCGTCTGAAGATTCATTAGAAATGTTCATGCATTGTGCAATATTTCAGTTAGATTCAGTCAAGCTTTTATTTTATGAAAATGTTCTTACACTGCAAAAAAAAAAAAAAAAAAAAAAAAAAAAAAAAAAAAAAAAAAAAAAAAAAAAAAAAAAAAAAAAAAAAAAAAAGATCTTAGCAAGTGAAAACATCTTGAATATAGTCAGATTTATGTACTTTTCCTATTATAAGATTACAATAAACAAACAGAAGATTATTAAACCTACTTCCGGACATATTGTACTAATTTTAAGCTTTAAATTCTATTTAAAAATCTTATTCTATTAGCAGATAATTTTGCTTCTTTCTAGAAATAAATGTTTAAAATGATCAAAATTATCTGCTAATAGAATGAGACTATTTCTAGCTTGAAATGAGTAAAGATCGTCTACAAATAGGTTTAATAATCTCAGATTTGATGTCTTGCATTCTTCTACAAGGAAAAATGGACCATTTTGACTATATTCAATATATTTTAACTTGCTAAGATGTCATTTTTTTGTAGCGTTTAATGGTTTTAAGCTTGCTGTAATAAGCCAGAACTCGACCTCTGTTCAGGTTTTCAGTAACATTTATTAAGCATTCACACTGGACACTGGACACTATTACATCAACCCTCTTATACGATGAGCCATGACTAATAAATACACTGCTTGGTTTAAGACTTCCAACAAATGGCAAGACACTTGTCGTCTGCGAGCCTCTGAGGTTAGCATTACGGTGTAAAATTCAGTGCAGTGTCTCTCCACAACATAGCTGATCCACATTCGCGTACACATCTTCCGATTCGTCTGGCAGCTTTGCAGATTAGGAGCGGGCGATATGACAGACAATGTGAGAGTGCTGTGGAGATCATGTGTACTTTTACAACAACAAACTCTAGGGTTACTTACAGTAACGAGTCTGGATGTTAAAATGTTTAAACATCAGTCATTTTGAAAAAAAACATTCGACTTACAGGATAAGTGGATAGTGTTCCTACTTTAACTTTGGTGTATACATCATACATTTTTGCCATATCACCCACACCTAATAGGCATGTACTTAATTTATATTAAAAAAAAGAAAATAAGGGGAAAAAAATGATTTCTTATTTAAGAAGTAAACTGTTGGACGGAGCATTAGCCTGAAAATGTGACTGATTGGCAAAAAAAAAAAAATACAGCATATGATCATAAACAATTTTGCTATCAATTGTAAATAAAAGTCAAGTTTTTTTTCCCTCGTACAATCAGTGGCCTAAACGCATGCACGCACACCCACACACCCACACACACACACACACACATGCACGCACACCCACACAAATACGTTTACATTTAAACAGGTCCCTCAGGTCCATGTGCTCGTACTGTTCACGATTCATTGCAACTGCATTAGATCATTTCTAAGTCATTAATGAGTTTCCTTGTGATGCATGCTGCCGAGATGTTGTGATGGATGACTGGTTTTCCTGTTGTGATGTTCCTGTTTGTCAGTGCACAGTGCTGGCTGACTCAGCGGCCCACGCTACAGTGTTTCCACACACACCGAGAGGACAAAATGGGACGAAGTGTGACGCTGAAATTTACACCATATTGCTAACCGTGTCTCTGGAGCCGCTCACGGATGAATGGAAGTTCTGCTCCGTGTACACGCAGCAGCAGGGCAGGCTCACACACACACACACACACACACTTACAGTTACAGTTACACGTATTTACTCATTCACTCACACAGAGCCTTGGTGTACAGGGTAGGAACCGGGCCGTGTGTGTTGTGAAGGAGAGATGCTGATGCGGCGTCGGGATGCTGATGCTCAGCTGCGTGTTTTGTAAACATAGAGAGAGAGAGAGAGGACGTCTCTCGCATGGATTCCTTCAGTTCAGGTTTTTTTGGAGGACTCGCTCACTTCCCCAGTCGCTGCTCGCAGGCAGAGTAACGCCGAAGAGCGCAGAGGAAGTCGTCGTAAGAGACGTCTTTGTGGGAAGGCAAAGAGCTGCATGGAAGAGAGACAGACATCTATCAGTAATCATAATGGCTGAGCCTTATTGCACAGAGTCTCGTCATTACTCATAAAACTCTCACACACACACACACACACACACACACACACACACACACACACACACACACACACAGAGAGACAGAGAGAGAGAGAGAGAGAGAGAGAGAGAGAGAGAGAGGCAAGACCATTTAGGCTTCCTAATTTCTTTTCAAGTCAAGTGTTTTAGTCTCGAATAGCAAGCGGGTAAAACAGAAAAGAAAAAGAAAAGCTATCCTTGCTGTTCATCAGCTCTTTCATTCAAACCAACGAACTTATAATTCTGTCATTTGTCCCTTCGTGTAATTTATTCTTTGACTGGATTATGTTCGCTTGATCTATTTACTTCTACTAGGCTCCTTTATTAAACTTGTTACTGCATTGCACATGCGCCTTCTAAATCACTGCTAATGACGTGTTATGGCTGTGTCAGCGACCTGGGCTTGAATAAATAAGCCCCAGTGGACGTTATTTCAATAAATTTCAATAAATGACTCCAATGGACGTTGTTTCATTAAGTGTAGGCTAGAAAGAAATCAGCCCCAGCGTCGCTTCTTCGTACACGTGTCTTTTTTTTTTTTTTTCTTACTCCTGCCAGACCACCAAAGTTAGAAAAATATCCATTTTAAGCCATTTCTTAGCAGAATAAAATAAGACAGATGGCAAAAACTGAACCTTGTTTTTATTTTTTATTTTTTTCCCTGAAGAAAGGGAGGGCGTAGCCCCACTAATCCCGCTAAGCACCTAGCCCTATATGTAGTGCTCTAGTGTTGGATCAGTAACTGATTCATCACCAAAAAAATACACACAACATTTCCCCAAATTGCATTCTATGTTTAATTTTCTTGGTATATTTTTAAAGTCATTAACTGGAACCTAAAAACGACATGAAATGTGACATGCATTAAGGAGGCTGCACTGGTGCCGATAATAAGGACAAGGAGACAATTTGTCTTGAGCCTCTAATAATTGGAAGACAGCATGGCTGGCCTTTATTGAGTGTCTGCACTGTTTAAGGTGTGGAAATACACCATCAGGCACTATAATGTACAAAGACTCGGACATGGAGCTCCATATTGATCCCGGAAGTGAAAAAAATGATACGGGATCCTGAAAAAAAGGCGATCTATCGCCATCAAGTGGACGTTCAGGGAAATGCTGACAGCATTATGGTTTAGAAACAGGGGGCACTGAGCAAAATCTGTAGCCTTAACAAGTCATTTAAAAAGCGCTAGAGAAAAGAAAAGTCTCAAGAGGGTTCAACAGTGTTAGAAGATTTTACAGCTTTAAAAATGTAAAGTTCAGCCCATGACAAATCAGTAAACGACTCATTATAGCCTCCTGATGAATTCTTTATGCAGAAACTAACCTAACCGCTAAACTGATCTGCACTGATTTGCTCTTATGTACAGACTTTCTGCACAGCTACTGAAGAATAGAAGAATTTTATGACAGTAAATGATAAACCATAAACAAAGAAATGAGCACCTGAACGTCATCACACTGCTTATTGCATGAGGAAGAACACACACCGGACCCCACAGATGTTTACAGAGCTATATACAGGTGAAGAATGGATCTGCACAGGTCGGATAATCAGACTAATCAGACTAAGTAAGGTAGATTTGAGGGAGTGAGCATAGGGATACCGTTCCTCCAGGTTAAAATGACAAAAACAATAAATCTGCCATCTAATAATGGCTAAAAATCGACGATATCACTTTAATTTCACGAGGATCATATTTATTAAGTAATACTTTTCTTAATCTTTGATTTCTTGTTGAACAAATAAAATCCAATTGAATTTCATGTTTGTATTGTATTTGAAATCCAATTTCTTGAACAAAAGGTATAAAAAGACCAACCAAAATGAATTTGTTTGCTATTTAGAAACTACACATACACTTTATTATAATTAACGGTTATAAAAATAAATCCAGGGTTTTTTTCCCCCTTTCTAGAAATAGAAATAAGTGAATGGTTGGTTTGAGTCTTTGCGCGATACTTACACGAACTCTGTTAGTCTGATGTGCCAGGGCAGGAAGCCGAGTGTACTCTCCACCGGGCCGAATTTCAGCACCACCTCGGGGTCTGGGATGTTCTTTGACTCTGGAAAACAAAAACGGTATACATAAACAGGCTTGTGTGAGCTGGAGAATTAGGAGCAGGAGGAGCTCTGTCCTATAGGCAGGTGAAGTCTCCTTCAGAGAGGGATGGAGAGAGAGCAGTGAACAGCTGCTGGCACTTTTGCATAGGGTCAGGGGGAGTGGGTAGGACACTGGGTTACTCGGAAAGTTGGAAGGTTGCGAGTTAAAACTCTGACATCACTAAGCTGTCACGCTGTTTGGCCTTGAGAAATACCTTTATGCCTCAACCACTCAGTTGTATCCTGTCTGTATTGTAAGTCGCTGTGTTTCTTTTATTGTAAATTCATCTGTGTTTTTATTCTGTGCATGTGTGTTTGAGATATTCAGTGAATGTTGGTGTGTAGTGACCTCTTACCCCGCAGTAAGGAGTCCAGCACAGTGACGTTGATGTCTTTGGATGTGCTCTCTTTCTGCTCTACGGCCTTACACAGCTGCTGCGCCGCTCGCACGATACAGCGCTTCCCGTCGTCTGGAGACAAGACCTTTACCACCGTCTGGCACCATGACACTACACACACACACTTATGAATGAGTCACCATTATTAAAGACATTTAATTAAACAATCTACTGTACATGTAGCATGGTAGAATTTATGAACGTCAGACTCTTTGGTTAATTGTATTTGGCTTACCTAAGAAAGAGAAAATTTTTTAAATAAACATCAAACGCTGCCTTGAGATTTTCTTCATTTCGAATTTCCTGAACAGGTAAGTTTAGCTAGCTAAGCATTTTTTTTTTTTTTGCCGACTATGAATAGAAAATGACATTTTGAAAATATCTAGCCTGTTAGACCATTACTTTATTAACAGTTGCTACATTTTTTCAGAAAGGAGACCCTAGTTTGCCCTCGTGGCTTTATACTTTTTGTGGGGTTCAAGTTTCCTCCAAAGAGCTCTGTGCTACTAGAACTGAATCACTTTTCTGTCTTCTTTAGTGTTTTTTTTAATTTTTTTTTTTTAGCTCAACTACGATTTAAGACACAACAACTATTGAATCAAGAGAATCAGATCTGTCATATAGCCAAAATGCGCACCCCCCATGGGAACAACAATTCAAAATATAGGACAAATTTAACAAGAAAAATAGTCTGAAATGAGAAAATAAGTTTTGCCCTGATCTACAAGACCTGTAAACCTGTTCAAGACCCGCTCTACAGAAAGCAGTGTGTGATCTCTGACAGCAGTGGAAGAATGTGAGTGAAATATGTGGTTGGGCTACATGAGGGGCGAGGTGGACTAAAAGTCGTTACAACATAACACTGTTGAATTTTCTAATCGGATTGGTCAGAAGGTGTTGATTAATTTTCTATAACAGCACCTCTGACAGCAGTTCTGGCTGCAATTCAAATCACAGCGGACATATAGTTCCACATAATTTAATCTGAACAATAAGCAGAAAGCGCTGTTACTAATCAGCAGAAAATGTATAAACATTGCTCTGGTGAAGCTTTCTGTAAAAAGACGTTTACTTAGCATTTAAAGAAGTTTTAAATAATACTTTAGTCAGTGTCAATGATTTGAGGTCAAAGCTATGCCTTAAATTTTCCCTCTTGAGGAAAGTCTTCAGCATAGAGGACTTTCTGGTTTCTTGGTCACATGACAAGCCACATTTTTATTTATTTTTTTATTAAAAGAAAGAAAAAGAGAGGCTGTTGAGGGCACGACTACTGTTTAGAGCTGTTACAATACGATAAACAAAGAAAAAAAATATGATTTGACTTTCTTTAATAAATAAAAAAAATGTCATAATTGTCATAAAGTGCTGTTTTATAAGAGGAACAAAGCACCTCAGGGGTGAAAACAATAACCTGGCTTCATGTCAGGCCGGGCTGTTGATGATTTTGCAGTAACGGCACACCCCTGAGTGTTTTTAGTCCTTAATTTCAGAAAATTTACATCATAGCAAACATTTGGACTTATGTTTTATTTTTATATACACACACATATATGTATATATGACTAATATCTTTGCTATATAACAACTAATAATACGTGATTATGAAAAAGCTTCAGTGAACTGATCGTATTCAGGGTCTCGTCCTGAGAGTACGCAAACGTTTGGACTCGACTGTAATCTTAAAAGTTAAACGTTAAATCCGGCTCAGTGTAACTCCGTGAATGAACTGAAAGATAACTTGTAGATTTTAAATCCTGTCACTGTGATTATTATAACTAGCCGGTTCAGTGACAACGGTGGCTGAAATATTTTCTTTCTCTCATTCTACCTCATTTTTTTCCCCTCAGTTCAGTGGTAGCCATTTCAAACTCTTTATCTTGGAGGTTGTGATTGGCTCGGGTGAAGACAGGAATAGCTGATTTTTGCCACATTATTTAGATTCAAACTCATGACAGAAGGTTGAAAGCGTCAAAGCACCTTTTGGAACATTTTTTTCATGGACAATGTTGGGAACTCGGAAGTGAAGACCAGGAGACTTGCGTATATCTTCAACAGGATTCTTTATTGAGAACATGCTGTTATGCGCTGCAGTCATCAAGTCTAAACAAGGGACCAGCGTGCTGTAGTTTTATATACATTTTAGGAGGCAGTCAGTAGAATGCACTCAGGTGTCTGGAGGTTCACCAGCCCTAACGCCATCAGCATAACTGTACCACTCAGACACTTTATTATCATAGAGATGAAGACAAGTTCGCACCTCAGGTACTGATGATCATGAACAACCGCCACCAATTCACAGAATGCGGCAGGGGCACCAAGAGCCATCGCGGAATAAAGGTGATCGGCTCAGTTACCATGCTCGTTTCACTCACAATAAAGAGAACAGGAACTGGCAGAAACCTCTTACTAGAAACTTTTCTTAACGTAATCGTTCAGCTGATGCTACTGTTGCTTGACTATCAAACAAAATACACATACAGGAAAACAGTGACTCTTAAATTTGTGCTCCTCCAACACATCCTTTCACAACCTCTTAAACTGTCATTGTAAATTGCCTGGTATGGCCAGTTTGGACCAGTTTGAAAATATGTTGTTAGAGCCATGATACACGAAGTGAGTCCTGACAAGCTTTCCCGGTGGAACCTGTTCAAGTGATTTTTGGGTGTTGGCACTCACCTTGTTCCTGTGTGTCTGTGCCATTATTCAGGAACTCCGCTGAGTACTTGCAGCTTTCCGAGCCCAGGAGCTCCTTCTGCTGCTTCACAATCTCCTCCATCAGTCTGGAGTTGTTCCTCCTGAACACACCTGAAGCACAAAAGCGAGGTCAGTGCTGTGACACTAAGCGCTAAGCCTCCGTTCAACATTATAAAAGGGCGGATACTATACAGAGAGGTGCTCATAGTCATCTTTCATCCACTGGAAACAAATAAGCCATCAGGGTTTTTTTTCAACACAGGTTTTTGTGTAGAAGCTGGTGCATTGCTTTAATTTTAGTCCTCATGACTCTCTCTCTCTCTCACACACACACACACACACTATTCCCTCAGCCTGCATGACGGTCCCTGTCTCTATGTCTGGCATCAATGCTGAGCTTGTTCAGTTGCTTAATCTCGGTTAAAGGTAAATCCTGGCTGCAGTTCAACCCTGCACACATGCACACACGCACACACTGCATGTCGAAATATTCCCAAATTGAAGACTAGTTCTACATCCAGATTTCTGCAAAGCTGCTTTGTGTTGCAATTTCCATTGTTCCAAGCACCATAAAAAATAAAACTGAATTGAATCAAACTGCTCATTCATGTAATAAATCAATCAGCCAATCACATGGCAGCAGCAGAATGCAGAAAATCACGCAGACATGGATCAGGAGCTTCAGTTAATGTTTAAACATCAGAATCGGGAAAGAAATGTGATCTCAGTGACTTTGACTGTGGAATGTATGTTGGTGCCAGTTATTTCAGAAACTTGCTGATCTCCTGGGATTTTCTCACACACACACACACACACACACACACACACACACACACCAGTCTCTAGAGATTATACAGAATGGTGCAGAAAACAAAAAACAGCCAGTTCTGGGAGAAGAGACACCTCTTTCATGAGAGAGGTCAGAGAAGAACAGCCAGAATGGTTCGAGCTGACAGGAAGCTGACAGGAAGCTACAGTAACTCAGTAACCACTCTTTACAACCGTGGTGAGCAGAAAAGCATCTCAGAACGCACAATACGACGATCCTTGAAGCGAATAGGCTCAACCAAACTGGACAGTTGAAAATTTCACTCTTGCCTCATATACGCGTCTCAGTTTGGTTAGCAATAAGGAGAACACATGCACTTTGGTACAGTTCGGGCCACTTAGCAATGGACACGACAAAACAGCAACGTAACACACAGTCCAGACTGATTTCCTTCCAGATTAATTCCTGATTAACTGAATATATATCCTACTGAAAACATCAGTGGTGTGTTTGGAATGGATTTTAACCCAAGCGCCTGGACACGCTGGCAGCTAAAGCTCTGCAATTCCTACACTATGACTCCAGGGGCAATAAAATGTTTATAACCTGCTGGCGTGAACATGTTTATAGTACGGAGACGTATGGATGGAGACGGGTCAGTAAATGGTGCTTCACATGCTTAAGAATGATTCAAATTTTATGTCAAATTAACCTAAAAGATATGTCTCAACATGAATCCCAGAACATCACAGACCTTGTAATCACTCCATGTAATAAAACACACATCGGTTTATGTGAGCCCAGTTTCTGCACAAGACTGTAGCTTTATTAGATGTTATTTTTGCATTCTCCCGTACACCTTTCGTCACTTCGGTTGTTTTTGTTAATTGTGTTTATAGCATGACATCAAAGTGTACAGTCATCAGCTACATATATTTCCAACAATTCTGACAGCTGAGCGACTTTTACTAACCAATCGGTGTTTGACAGCTTGACAGTAAATAATATTTACTTTGGCAAAGTTGTTGCATGGATAAATATTCAAATTATATTAGATGCATTAGCTTAAATGCATGCGCAAGTGGTCATGTTCTTATTTCATTGCGCATGCTCCCTTTTCACCACATGCTTGTTGGCTTTTAAGTACCACGATATCATCATCATTCATCTTCAGTAAGCTTTTTTATCCTAGTCAAGGTCATGATGGATCCGGAGTCGATCCTGGGAACACTGGATGTGAGGTAGGAATACACCCTGAATTGAGTGCGATGCCAATTCATACACACACAAATTCACAACTAGGGGCAATCCAGCATAGCCAATCTACCTCCGGCATGTTTTGTGGAGAAGGGAGGAAAATGGAGAACCCAGAGGAGAACATGTGAAGCTCCATACAGACATTAACCCGAGCTCAGGATCAAACTAAAGACCCTGGAGCTCCTGTGTCACTGTTTCACCTACTAGAATGACATCATAAAACAGTCAGATTTTTAAGACTAGATTATCATAACGTGAAAATGTCAAACAGATGAAGGCTCCAAACACGACATACATTGATATTAAGCTTTGCTAGGAACTTTCTATGTATTATGTACACATATTATTCTATGTAGGAGTATTCTATCTATACTGTTGATGTAGTAGTAGTTGTTTTGTTGTTATTATTATTATGGGTTATTTTCAGTTCCCCTGGAGAATGTCATAAGGCAAACATGACAAAGTGTTGCTTGCTGAGGAAAATTTGGAAACACACAAATGAAGAAGTGTGATGACAGCAGAGCACCTGACGCTCTCAGACACGGGCCGCGTCTCAAATCGACCAGCTAGTCCACTATGTAGGGCGCAACTGCTATAACTCCATAGTAAAACCAGTACACCTATATAGAGAACACTGAGCCGTTTAGGACGCGGCCCAACACTTCTTTAGTTCATCTATTTACTATTATTATTATTATTATTGTTATTATCTGCCACATTATTAATACAAAGCACTTTTCTTTACCTTCGTTATCATACACGCTGACATAAGAGATGCCGAGCGCCATACACCACACCACCACATTAGCCATGTCGGTGTAATGCGCCTCCTCCTCAGCGACCAGCAGCCCGACGTGCAGCGGCAGCTTCTCCAAAGCCTTCCCGTCCGTCAGCAGCCGACACCGGCGGCTCGGTCGCTTCCCCGCCGCGGCTCCGAGCTTCTTCTGATTAGCAAAGCCGAGCGCTAACGGGAGCAGCACAGCAGCCGCGGCTCGTCTCCATAGCAGCCAGGTGCGCTTCCATGCGCGCGCCTGGAACCAGGACACCGCCGCGCGCTGAAGCTGGAGGAGGACGTGCAAAACTCGCCATACCAACTCATACACTAACGCCATAATTAAATAAAATAATAATAATACAGTTTAAAATCTCCTAATTAGATTTCGAGTTTGTCAAGGCCACAAACAAGCCCGCATCGCTAAGGTGCGTGTTTATTAAACAGCGAGCGTTAATCGAGCCGGTTACAAGCCATTCGATTACTGCCAACACCTCAAACTGCCGGCCGCCATTTTGTTAACCTTTACACTTTACACTCCCCGAGTTACGTGTAGCGCTCTGATTGGTCAACCACCGGAAATTCAAGGCTCGAGCCAATAAAAGAGGAACACTTCCTTTTTTGTTTGTTAAAATGAGAAAATCAGATTTTTAAAAGACGAGATTGTAGATTTGAACGCACGGATTTAAGATGAAACCACACACAAGCTAACTAACTAAATAACCAACCAACTAACTAACTAACTATCTAACTAACTAACTGCTACTACTACTAATAATAAGAAGAATTTGTACTACTAATAGTAATACTTACTATTACTACTACTATTACTACTACTAGTACTAGTACTACTAATAATAATAAGAATTATAAGAATTTCTACTAATAATAATAATCATAATAGCCTCGAATATATCTAAAAATATATTTCGATCTAGTATTTGTTTAATATAGGCTTAAATCTTATAGAAGATAGACAGTGGGGAAAAAGCCATATAACAACAAAAACAACAACTACTACTACTATTACTATTACTAATAGTAACAACAACAACAACAACAACAACAATAATGTTATTATAATTCCCCCCCCCCCCCCCCCCCAAAAAAAAAAAAAATAAATTTAGTAAAGTGCTTATACTAACAACAGGTGTTTATTTTGCTCACACTTAACAATGAGAATTTAATATAAAGTCACATAATATTTTTTATGAAGACATAAAGAGCAATTTTAACTTTTTCCATAATAATGGAAGGTAAATAAGTAAATAATAAAAGGATCAGTAAATAAAAAAGAAAAAGACACTAAATAGTGTATACATGATATAATAAAATGTACCATATGATTTATTTAGTAACGCGATGTGGAATAGTGCGTAGATTTGGGATTTAAATAGAGTTTTAGTGACTGAACGAAGATCTGTGGCGCCCTCTGGTGGTGTAATGTGTTACTGTAGGTGAAATCTTAAAGCTGGTCAGTCTAGACTCTAGACTTCAGAATAAAAAAAATGTTACACATTAAAAATGCATTACATACAATCTGATCACACAAAATGACAGAAAAATTAAAAATAAAAACCCCTAAGCATCATGTTGTCTATGCACTGTATAAAACGTGAACTGTACATTGTAATTCTAATATTTCCTAACTTGCTGTTTTTTCTCTTCATATTAAAAGTCATAGTCATCATACTCCTCATTGTCTGTGTTTACTGTGTGGCTCTCTGATAAGAGCTCTCTGTCCTGCTCCTCACACGACTCTTGGGCCATGATGTATGCTTGCCAGATGTCCAGTGATGAATGGACAAGTTCAGTGCAGAATTCTGTGCTCATGTCCACATCCCGAGCCAGCAGTGCTCTTTTGACTTTGAGGAGTTCACATGTGCAGTTCCACAAGTTTCCCTCTAGGTACAGAGTCCTCAGTCTGGGCAGCAGACTCATGGCAGGCAGCGAGGAGAGCCTGTTGTTGCGCACATTCAGCACTTGAAGGCGCTTGAGGGGCTTCAGGGAGCTCTCCTGAATCGTGGTAATGCGGTTTCCTTTCAGATCCAGGCGCACTAGTGACTCAGGGAGCCTAGAGAGGGCACAGAGGTCAGCAGAACGGTCAGTGAAAGACATCATGCTGTTGGATGGGTTCTGTAAAGATTTGCAGTAACCAACAACAGTTTATGCCCGAGTATCACTCTTGCTTCAGTGTTTAATCTCACCTGGATCCTGTAGATAGATCTAAGAGCTGCTGCTGCAATCACAAAGACTGTCCTGTGCTTATTCCAGGACTCTTATTCACAATCTGCTCATCCTGAACATCCTTTCATTACACTTACTATTGTTCAACTTTAATCTTCTACACCTGTACACCTGCGACTAAACCAATGATAAGTGACATGTATGCTCTCTTCTCTTTCCTTTTCTCCCTCCACAAATGACCAAGCTAGCAACCCCATTAAAATAAACTATAAAAAGGTGTATTTAAATGTATAATATGGAGGAAATGTCTTAATATTGAACTATTTTATGCCACAGGCTATTACATCAACAGGCAAGCTAATAAGCAATTTAAATATATATATATATAAATATAAGGAAAATTTGGGGTATTTATTCCCTCAACACTTCCATGGCTTCCACCCATCATCATTGAATTATTTTTTATTTTTTATTTTTACAATTTACCCACTGGATGTAATTAATATAATGTATGCAAAATACCCCAAAATGAACCTTTAGCAGCTCAAATAAGTGCCATCTGGCAACACTATACCTTCAGCTTCTGGATTACCACCTCAGCTGTACTGAACATTTTAGCCATTTTACATACTTTAAAAGTGATTTCAAAGATGCTTCTTCTCACTTATAGTCAGTCTCAGTAATGAAATGAACTGACCCATGTGGGATGGTGGAGAGGAGGTTCTGCTCCAGAGCCAGGTTGGTGAGGTGAACACAGTCCTTCAGAGCGTTGGGTTCAAACTGTCGGATGGTGTTGTTCTCCAGAAACAGATGTTTCAGGTGCCTCAGACCAGACAGCTGCTGATGGGTCACATCCTGTATCTGATTCTGCCCACAGTCCAACTTCACGAGTTTAGTCGACAGCCTGCTGGGCAGCACTCGCAGCTGGTTACCTGCCAACTCCAACACAGTGAGATTGTGCAGCCGAAGACCACCGTCTACAGACACCAGTCTGTTGAAGCAGGCAGACAGAGTCGTAAGGTCACGCAGTTGGGCCAGATCGCGGCTCTTTAATGATCTGATCTGGTTTCTGTCCAGGTTCAGGTGAATCAGGGCTTGTGGGAGGTTGTGAGGAACTTTGGTCAGAAGGTTTGAGGACAAGTCTAAAGTCTTTAGAAGTTGCAATGATGAGAAGAAAGCTGACGGGAGTGATGAGATCTTATTATTGGCCAGACTAAACCAATTCAGCACTGGCAACCTGAGAACTCCCTGGATGGTCTCAATTTTATTACCATCCAGATAGAGAGACTCCAGCTTTAGCAGCGCTGAGACGGTGTTGGCGCGCACCATGGTAATCAGGTTATTCTGCAGATTTAGGACACGAAGTCTCCTCAGGCCGTGAAGAGCTGACTCCTGCAGCGAGTGGATCCGGTTGTGACCCATGTGGAGGATCTCGAGACTGGAGGGAAGACTGCGAGGGATGTGGTGCAGCTTGTTCTTCTGGAGATCCAAAGATTTCAAATGCTTCTGAGCCTTGAATGTGTTGGCATCGACATGCTCCACTCCACATGATGACAAGGTGACTTCCTCAAGACCTGGCAAGCCAGACAATTCTCTACTCTAAAATTAAAAAACAAGTTTTAAAGGAGCAGTTTGTAATTTACGCTGAAAACACTTACAAACCTTTCCCTTAAATTATTCCCTTATTTTTCTCTACAGACCTATCCCTTTCAGGAAAAATGGGCACAGGTGAAGTTCAACTGTTCCAGCTAGAGATAGAATTAATTTCAGGGCCAGCAAAATGTAAACATAAACCTGAAATCAACACATAATCATGATCTGCTCTTAGGTAAGCAAATTACTTAACAATCACAAAGAAATCACCATACACTGTGTTACTTAGTGTGGAAGTAGTGTAACTTGGGTTGTACACTGGATTTACAGTGCACTCTGGGTATTGAGACAATATTACAAAATGGCTGCATCCCAAATAATTCACTTCATTGTGAATAGAGAACAAATTCAGACACGTCATAAGAAACTAGCGAGATCCATCACACAGCAATGTTGCTAATCACAGGTTCTCCAAGGTACACTCTTAAAACTGGCTCCTCAAAGATTTTTTTTTTTGGATGGTTAATGGTTCTAGCTTTCTAAAAGGGCACTCCTCAGAACCTTTTCTGAAGAGGAACCCTTTGTTATAGAGTTTCAGAAGGATGAACGCTTCTAGACCTGTAAATGTTACTATAGCTTTAAAATTACAGGATTTGAACAGTGGTGGAATTATTATTAAACATTACAAACTGCACATTTTGAAAGCAGGTGGTGCAGGTATTTAATAAGAAACCTGAAACAAGCTACACTTTTAGAAAAAGGGGTTCTTCAAGGGTTCTTTAAGGGTTTATTTGGATGATTATGTGTTCACAACTTCTTCTCTGTTGTAGGTTTTAGTTAACATCTTTAAGGGACAAAATGAATAAACCTTAAAGAGTTTCTTCTAAATTTTCTAAGAGAAAATATGGGTTCCCAAGTGTCCTTTGGGTCATTAAGTTTTTAGATTTCTAAAGAGATTCTCCTCTCTTATAAAGAAAGCCTTTGTAGGGTTCACAAAACCTTTAAGGGATCCTTAAGAGATCTATTTTAGAGTTACAGGAGTCTTTACAAAGTTTGGGAACTGAAGATCTAACCTGCCTCACACACTACAAACTACATAACACACACGCACACGCACACACACACACACACACACACACACACACACACACACACACTTGCATGGGACACACACTGATTTGCAGCCCATTCAGAATGGAGTCACTTTTCCTCCTACCTTATTGACCGTTTCATTTCTTCACCCTGAATAAAGAGGTGTAAAGGTTTGGAAGTTTTGTTACTTGGCATGCACTGAGTAACTAAGTTGGGACTCTGTGGTTTTTCTTAAGCATTGAGCTATGGATGGAAGCTCATGAGTTCAAATCCCAGCACAATCAAACTGCCACTTTTGGGCCCTTGAGCAAGTCCTTTAGCCCACAATTGCTCAGTTGCATCCTCTCTCATTTGTAAGTGGCTTTGGATAAAAGCCACAGCCAAATGAGGTCAATGTAAGATCACCAGAGATCAACACAAGGTCACCATCTGTATCTACTGAATATCTGTTCAGCGCTCCAAGTATCTGTATCTGTATATGGATTTAAACCTGAAGTTTAAAATATTAACCATATGACTATGCCCCTGGAACAGTGGAAAACACTGTATGAAAAAAAAAAAAACTGTCAGCATGATCTATGAATTCTGGCTGTTCCTAAACCTAATATCACTGGCAAGGTGTGTACAGGGCTGTTTTTTTTTTTAAATCCCACTCACACAATTATTATTTTTGTTTGTACCTACCTGTGATATTTATGAACTAATTTTGTTGGATCTTTTTCCCAAAATATAAAAAGAACTAGTAGCCTAATTTAAACCGCCATGACCCTGACCAGGTAGTTAGTAAAGAATAAGCATAAGTTTATGAGAGTGGTCTTTATTTGAGCTTCATACCTGACCTCACTCATGCTTGCATGAAAGTAAAAAGCATCCTACTCACTTGGGATCCCAGTCCTGATGCACACCACTAATCTCACTCAGATGTCATAGGAACCTCTCTGGCAAACGTCTGGAGGTAAAAACCTGCATACTGCACATCCTATTCATATCTGTATTTGTATCTGTTTAGAATGTAGTATCTGTTCATTTCATATAATGTATTCGTATTTGGATAGATAGATAGATAGATAGATAGATAGATAGATAGATAGATAGATAGATAGATCTCCATCCCATTATATTGGTTTCCCAATAAGCCTCAAATCAGTTACAGGCTATCTGGTAGATCATTACAGCTCATTACATCGAACCCATATGGAAAATACCATTACAAAGTCACTTGTAACCAATAGAAGCCTGTGAAAGGTGACAGATATTAAGCATTACCTTTATCTCCTTTATGTGGTTATATCCTAAGTTCAGTTTCCTCACGTCTCCTGCGATGCCCGAGGGTATAGACTGCACCCTAAAACACTGCACAGATGCTACTGGTTCACACACACATTTCTCTGGACATACATGGCAGCACACAGAGCTAAGATTATAGAGCAGAGTGAAAAGGAGAACACGAAGCATCCACATCATGGAGACATGACTCGGGCCACGACAGTGCTGAAACAGCTTCCTGAGACTCTGAGGCTTAAATAGCTGATCTGCCAGTGAGAGAAGGACTCCTCTGGTTTATCTGGAACAATGGCTCAGATCATTATCTCAGTTAGAAAACACTGACACGGAACTGGCATCTTGGTTGTAGATTGTCCTCACTGTTTGCAGACGTGAGAAACTTGCTGATAAACTGTTTACAGCCCAATGCCATTTCCTCTGCTTAAGTACTTTTACTAAATGAGTTCCCTTAGTGTGGGTCACTAAAAAGGACGGCAATTATTTTAAATACTATTCCGAGGCACACGATAATAATACATTTATGTGCAGTTTGTACTTAAAGGTGTAGTGTTTTATGGAATGAGAAATGTGCTAGTACAATCTGAATTTAAACTGTACAAAATTCAGCTCTTAAATCCAGATTTAAAATGTCAAAATATTACATTACTGGCTCATTGTGACTAAAATGGTGACAATCGAATTTGTGCTCTTTTATTTTTTACCAAATGTAGTGTTTTGAAAATTTGAATCTGAATTTGAAATGGATTGTGCCACCAAAAATATTAATTTCTGAATCTATATTTCTACACCAGATTATAAAAAAAATTATACAATTTGAGAATTATACAACTATCCCTAGTGGAAATGAGTAAAAATGACTATTTTAAAGATTCACAGTGCATTACTGTAAATACTGATCTTATATCAACATAAAAACAACTACATGAAAAAAACAGAGACATTGCACACCATATTTAATTGTTATACATTAACTATACATTAAAGAGAGCACACGTGCAGGCGCTCTCCGCTCACCATGTCAAATGAGAGGACTGGGATTGTGCGTCACACTGCAGCATATCAAAGTTATGAGATTCAGAGTTACGAGAAAGCACATACTGTACCTCACCTCTTACTTAGATCGCTACTTTGATTTAATGCATACTAATGCAATGAAATGAGCCTTGCATCCCATAATTCAGTGCTAGCAAATGGTTGTGGGTGTCAGTTTAATCTGGTTCACATGGTGCATTTCACGTAATACTTTCAAGACTGTAAAGCCCATTTTACACCAAAAATATTGCGATCTGCAAATGTTGGTGCATGGAGCATTCACATCTGTGCTTTCTTGTACTGGTTTGGTAAATATAACTTGCAAATATCTGTAAATATTATTATATAATAATATAACATGGACACGCAATGCGTGCATTATATATGATAGCCTAACGTTCATTAATCCAGTGAGATTTTCACTGCTAAGTTCTGTGATAGACCTGCAGTGGGATACCGACTGAAATACTGCACATGTGCTGTTGAGATTATGGACAAATACTGCAAAATATAGCACGAATATTGTATTTCATTGTGTTTCTGGCTCGAAACCTTGACTATGCTATCTCCAGACTGAATGAAAGATAATGACAGGGTTCAGGATTATAATCAAATGAATTTATTAAATATTTCACAAATCAATTTTATGTGCATAGAGTTACATTATAAATAATAGTTCATAAAAAAATCACCTTAGATCCCATCCACATCTTAAGCGCCCCCAAGGACAAGAGCTTAGGAGTTAAAGGGACAAGCAGACTGACGTATTCACAGAAGTCTGGATAGTTCTGTATGAAGTCATCCCTGGGTTCTGTGAATTTCAGTTCTGGAGAAGGACTGCAACATCAGCATTAACAAAGGATGAGGAAAGAAAGGCAGATTGGCCTCCACCCTCAGTCCATCCTGTCAGCACAATGTGCTGGTGAATAAATACTCCACAAACACAAGCAAAACAGGATGGCAGAGCTACCACAGCTCCAACTCAGACATAACATTTCTAAGAAAACTGAATCAACATGGGTATTTTAGTGAAGCAGAGAGGACGACAAGCCAGTCCCATTAATATGCACAAAAATGAAATGAAGTCACATGAAATTCACATTTGAAATTTATACATGTGTTTTTTTGAACTCATATGTTACGTAACACAAAAAAATCTGATCCTTTTCTAGTCTCCAACTGTCTAGTTTGCGTGAGTCTGTGCCCGTGATAGCCTCGGATTCTTCTTCTTGGCTGACAGGAACCTAACTGTTTTAGCTCATCCACCTCAAGGTTTGATGTGTTGTGCTTTCTGAGATGCTTTTCTGCTCACCACGGTTGTAAAGAGTGCTTATTTGAGTTACTATAGACTTCCTGTCAGATCAGACCAATCTGGTCATTCTCCTCTTTCATCAACAAGGTGTTTCAGCCTGCAGACCCTCCGCTCACAGGATGTTTTTTTGTTTTTTTGCACCATTGTGTGTAAACTCTAGAGACTGTTGTGTGCTGTCAAAGAAAACCATTTGGCACCAACATTCATGTCACGGTTAAAGTCACAGAGATCACACTTTTTCTTCATTCTGATGTTTGATGTGAACACTAACTGAAGCTCTTGACCTGCGTGATTTGACGCATTGTGCTGCTATCACATGACTGGCTGCTTAGATATCTGCATGAATGTGCAGGTGTACAGGTGTTCCTAATAAAGTGGATGGTGAGTGTAACTCCGAGTTCAAAATTGCTATACCAATTATTGGAAATAATTATAAATTCATTATATATTTATCCGACCTTTAACACAACCTTATTAAGGTAAAATACATAACTGTATTTTATAGATACCTCTCATTACCACCCGTTTGATTTATGCATGCTTCTTTTATCAGATCTTGTACATGTGTTAAATATTGAAATTACACAAAATTATTTATCTGATCTTAATTTTAATGATGTTTCGTGTACCTATTGTACTTTATGGGAATTTCACAGCATGTTGGGATATTTTTCATACCTCTCTGTCGCTCATGTTTAAAAATGTCAAATAAATTGCAATATATATCAGATACTGTCACATACACATATGCTAATATAGTGTAGTATGTCCTATAGTGGAAGATTTTTCATATTATATCAAATATTATAAAGTTACAATTAAAATACAAATTAATCTCTAATTTGTTTGTTTGTTTATATTATAATAAATTAAATACAGAAATTAAAACTATCTTAAACATATCATTAAATATAATAAAATAAAATAGTGTAAAAAATTTAATAAAAAAAATATATAAACATAAACATTATAAACAAGAATGATAACAATAATAATAATAATAATAATAATAAATGCACATGTAAAATGCATAGAAAATGAATAAAAATTATATAATATATTTGTATTATTATATATTATATTAAATCTTGAAACAAGTTACCATGTCCTTTTTTGTTTTGTTGTCATTTCCATAATGTAATGTAATGAAATTATATTGTATTAAATTAAATTATATTATATTAAATGGACAGAATAGAAATATATACGGAATAGAAAATTTTACATTTTGTATAATATATAAATAATACAATAAAAAATTTAAAATAATAGACTAAAATAATGCACTAATGTTTTGGAATTTTTTTAAAATAAAAATCTAAATATTGAAATATACACATTATAGTACAAACAACAATAATAATAATTCTAATAATAATAACAACAATATATGCATGTATAATAAATGTAAAATATATACAAAAACAATGAAAAAAAAAGAATAAATATATTTGTATTATTATATATTGTATTACATCTTATAATATACTGTAAGTTGCCACATACTTTTTAGTTTTTTAATTTCCATAATTATATTATATTATATTATATTATATTATATTATATTATATTATATCAAATGCAGTTACAAATGTAAGATATATATTATAATAAAATAAAAAAAATAATGCAATATAATAATATTATTAATAATAATAATAATAATAATAATAATAATAATAATAATAATAATAACTACAAGCGAAAAGTACATACAAGAAAGGATATAAATAAATAAATCTGCAATGTATATTTATATTATATATTTTTATGTATTGTGTTTTTAAATATTTATAAAAATTAATAGTAATATGTGTATTATATATTTAAATATTAATAAAAATATTTATGTACAATGGTTTATATATACCATATACCATATATATACACACCCCATCATAAATAAATTTTGAAAAAATAAAAAATTAAAAAGCTGAAGGACAGAAGAAATCGTCATGTTCTAACTTTAGATTTCCGGGCTCGACTACGTTTGTTTCAATCGATTAGATCTGTTTTCCGCTGCTTTTTCCTGCTCATTAGCCTGAAGCGTGTGGCAGACCTGTGTAATCGATCCGCGTTGACGACTCAGCTTCGATTTCGGATCTCTACATCCTGATGAGAACACGGAAAAGCTAAAATAAACAATTTAATCAAGCTGTTTATCAACGTTTATCTACGCAGATCGGTGTGAAGTCCTGCTGACCAGCTAGATATAGGTGATCAGAGAAGGTAAACACTTTTATTAAAAGAGGAGAAAATAAAGTAAAAGCGGTCTTGTTTGTGTGGAAAGGCTCGGCTCGTTCTCCAAATGTCCGCGTCCGCCGCCACCGGCGCCTCCCCCGCTGCCTCGCCGGGCTCGCGGCTCTCTGCCCCGGCCGCGGGTATGTCGGTGTTCCGCTGGCTGGAGGTGCTGGAGAAGGAGTTTGATAAGGCGTTTGTGGATGTGGATCTGCTGCTGGGGGAGATCGATCCGGACCAGGCCGACATCACGTACGAAGGCCGGCAGAAGATGACGAGCCTGAGTTCGTGCTTTGCTCAGCTTTGCCATAAAGCACAGACTGTCTTTCAGCTCAATCATAAATTAGAGGTGAGGACTTGCTCTTTTATACAGTTACATCTTACTCACATGTCCATCATTTGGTCCAGAGTAATGCAAGCTGCCCTAATATCCACCCCAAGGAGGTGCAGCTTATATTATCCTGGGCCTAATGATGGGCTGAGAATATTTATTTTTAATGAATAAATCTATCAGTAAGACAATAAATCTTCACTCATATCATATATCATATTGTATCATATATCATATCATATGTCATTATCCTAATTGCACAAACCTGTGTAACCAGTATAGCTCTCATTATAATCATTATACCTGAGTGTTTCACTCTCATGCGTCATCATTCAGTATTTGTGCACTCTGATCCTTCCTTTTTGTGTGTGTGTGTGTGTGTGTGTGTGTGTGTGTGTGTGTGTGTGTGTGTGTGTGTAAGTTGCTGGAGTTGACTCTGTAAACATGCTCTGTTCTTTTCCAGTCCCAAACTCCTCCATCTTATCTCACACATCTTTACACAAGAATTTTTTATATACTAACTTTTGTCCACAGTGATTTGCATCATTGCTCTGGTTATCATACAAAAACAATTATTTAAAAAATTATTTATAATGATGAGTGTTTTGTTCAGGCTGGTAGGACAGTAGGCCTAGTCACAGTTTAACACAAACACAGGGCCTGAATATATGTAAAAAAAAACAAAAAAAAAACAAACATAAATACACACAGAATCAACAGAAACTGCCTTGGGTCTTGAAAGCAGGTTTTTAAAATGATAGATAGATAGATAGATATACTTTATTGATCCCATGAGGGAAATTCTTGAAATGATTGTCCTCTGCTTTGGTTTTCAAACCCTGGTTCTTGGCTTTGAGTCTCAAACACAGGTTTTTGAAAGCAGGTCCTCTGCATTGGTTCTCGAACACGGGTTCGTGAACGTTGGCCTTCGGCATTGGGCCTCGAATGCTGGTCCTAGAACCCTGGTCCTCTGCCTTAAGTCTCAAATGCTGGTCCGTGGCCTTGGGTTCAAACGCTGATTTTTGAACACACCCTGGTTCTCGAATGCTTGTCCTAGAATGCTGGTCTTGAGCCTTGGTTCTCAAATGCTGATCCTTGACTTTGGTTCACAAACGCTGTTCCTCGTCTACTGGTCCTAGCTATTTGTACAGAAAACATGGTTAAAAAGCTCTCACATATTCCCATATGACCTGATGAAAATGTAGGTGTAACATGACATTTGAAATCCAGCTCTATTATAATTAATCTTCTTTTCTGAGATGTGACTAGTGACACTTAAACAGAATCCAAGAAATAATGGAATAGAGATAATCAGGGGTTGAGAGAAGACACCTCGCCTTAAGGTCAGATAATTTTGAACAAGACGTGCAGGTTTAGAGAAATGAGTCTATAGAACATGTTCAGTCAGTGACTGCTCCTTCTGGTCACTGCAGCTTCAGAAAACACTAAATATAAGTGTGTAAAAATGCACAAAGCAATCATTTGGGCTAAAATCACCTTTAACTTTAACAAAACAGGCTAGGCTACTGATTTATGTGCTCCTATGTAATATTGGGCTCTCGCAGGGCTAAAAAAAAAATAGCAGTGCACTGAAAGTTCAGTTTTTAAGTCAAATTAAATATTAAATTAAATATTGCAATTTAATAAAATATTCATACTTTGAAAATTTACACAAGATATTTGCAAAATATTTCTTAGATATTAGAGTATTTCTTAAGGTTTCTTCCTGATTTTATCCCCAATTTTATCCCCAGTATGCAAATTGCACTAGCTCTGTCCCGTCACACAACAGCTATAAAACAGGCTTTTCTCCACGTCAAACAGGTTTTAGAAACTAAAATCCGCCCACAAAAAAAGTAAAAAACGCCCACTTTAAATATTTAAGAAGTAACTTTTTTTTTTCCTCCACCAATAGCACTCAAACAATTTTACTGCAACAAACAACTACATTATAATCATAATTCTAGCAATTATATGCTTTTTCCAATTAGCTGGTAATTACGGCTCCTTTACTGATAGTTAAAATAGTTGCTGGTTACCGTGTGTCAGTGTGGATTTCGTACAGTTACTCATGAAATGACACTAAATTGTACCTAATGACTTTTTACTGTTTATGTAAGGTGTTATGTAAATATGGAATGGAGTTGCATCATATATTGACGGCCTTGTTATATTTTGAAGCACTGTAATAAAGCCTTGATATGAAATGTTTAAATGTCAGATTGGATTCTTTAAATGTCAGTTATTTTGGTCTAAGGAACGCTGTAATTTTTCCCAACACAGAGAATTAGAGAATAATTTAAAAAAAGAGAGGCCAGTGAGGGAACGACTGCTACGATATAATTAACTTGTTTCGTAGACAATCCACAATATTGAATATGATTTTTTTTTTATCCATTTATAGTTACATGTTATTTTAATGAATTGAAAATTATAATAATTGGAAATGACTGTGGTAGAAGACGAATAAAACACTACAAGACGTGTTGTTATAGTAAAATAATCAGCTTCAGGGTGGTAACGGAAACCCTGCTTCATCACACCAACACGTTGTTGATTATTTTCCTGTATGTTTTGTGTGTCACAAAGTACAGCACTTTCAGCTACATTGTGCCCACAACTTCCCAAATTTCTTAAAAGCTTCTATGAGACTTCACTGAGAGAATGATCAGCACTTTTGGTAGTGTTGCACAAATAACAGTGAAGCAAGTGTAGTAATAGCATGACTTCTCGAGCTCAGCAGGAAGACAGTGTGTTAAGTCATGTGGTGTTATAATCAGCTATTACCATAGATGTCGTCTCATCCAAGTTATGGTGTCTTCACTCAAGAATGCCTGCCAGTTATATCTTTTGAATCGTATTACTTTCACAGTCTGAAGCTTTGTATATATTTACGTTCACCAGTTCGTTCATTTGCGCTTCCAGTTTGACGGAATGTGCTTTAGCATGTTTATGGCTTCTTGAAATCCACTTAGAAATCCTGTCAGTCTAGATCACATTAGCTGTGGCTAGAGTAAACAGTGTTTTGTAAATTGATACTAAAAATGCTGTTAAAAATCCTGTCAGCCTGGTTTGTGTCAGCCCCTTGGCTAAAATGACAGCAGTGACAATTAAATTAACTGCTAAAAATTAAAAATTAAATTAGGCAGTCGTGGCCTAATGGTTCGAGAGTCGGACTTGTAACCCGAAGGTGAACCTGAAGGCAGGGATTGTAGGTGGGGGGAGTGAACGACCAGCGCTCTCTTCTGCCCTCAATACCACGACTGAGGTGAGACCCTTGACTAAGGCACTGATCCCTTAACTGCTCCCCGGGCGCCGCAGCTAAAAAGGCTGCCCACTGCTCCGGGTGTGTGTTCACGGGTGTGTGTGTGTGTGTTCACTACTGTGTGTGTGCGCTTGGATGGGTTAAATGCAGAGCAGAAATTCTGAGTATGGGTCACCATACTTGGCCACAAGTCACTTCACAAATCTACTCAGAAATCCTGTCAAGTTAGCTAGTTGACTGTTTTTAGCCATTCTAAAAACACTTTAAAATCCTGCTATCATAGCTCATATTACCTAGTTGGGTAGTGAGAGCAGTAAAGATTATTAACTGTAAATAACTTCAGTATCCTAATAGAAATCCTGTCAGGTTAGCTAAGGTAAGCTAGTTAGGTAGCATTAGCAGTGAAAATTATTAGCACCCCTGAATGACTTCCTGTCGGCTTATCTTATTTTAGCTAGCTGACTATCATTAGATGCGAGGATTATTAATGTTTTATGAATGTGACTTAAAATCCTGTCAGCTTGGCTTGTGTAAGCTAGTGGTCTAGAGTTAGGAGTGAAGATTATTAGCACCTGTATAAATATTATTCACAAATCTACTCAGAAATCCTGTCAGCTTGGCTATTTGTTGTGTTAGCTATTTTTAGTAGTGAGGATTATTTACAGCTATGAATATGACTTAAAAATCTTGTCAGGTTGGCTCATATTTGCTAGTTGGCTAGTGTTTACAGTAGAGATTATTAACTGTATATGACTCTTAAAAGAAATCATATTCGAAATCCTGTCAGCTCAGCATATATAAGCTAATTGGGTCACATTAGAAGTGAAGAATAACACACAAATATATTTTACAGATCTACCCTGAAATCCTGACAGATTAGTTCATTTTAGCTAGTTGGCTATTTTTAGCAGTAAAGATAATTACAATTTATGAAAAAAGCATTAAAAATCCTGTCAGCTTGGCTTATGTAAACTAGTTGGTTAGCGTTAGCAGTGAAGATTATTAACACCTATAAGTATAATTTACATACCAGTTAGTCTCTTGTTAGCTAGTTAGTTATTTTTATCAGTGAGGATTAGTGTATGAATATAGCTGTTAAGCTATTCCTTTCGGATTATCTTATTTTAACTAGTTAGCTATTTATAACAGGTGAAGATTATTAACAACTATGAATATTAATATACTTTAAAAGTTTGGTTACTATAGTGAATCTAAATCAATAGCCATCTCTATTCTCAGCAGTTTCTTTTTTTCAAGCTTGTTAGGGTAATGCTGTTTTTTAAGTGTAATTAAATCTAAACATCGCCTCTCAGGGGACTGCTGTTCCTGTCTCTGAAGGAAAGAGAACAATATGATGAGCAGCTCTCTCAGGCTCCTCATTAGAGTCATAAACTTTCCCAATAGACTCCATTTATTAGTAGCTGAGTGAGGAAGAGTAAATGATGTGCTTACTCAGAGTAAAGTGTTTAAAAGCCTTTCTCATGGTACGAAATCTTGACACTGAATTACAAATGCACCAGATGTCCAATTCAGCTTATTATTTTGGATGACGTGAGATATAAACTTGCCTCTTGTAAATGGGATTGAGCTCTGTCTCTCCTCCTTTAATCAGATCTGCAATGTTGGATGTCTTTCACAGGGCTTCAGACAAACTTTTTTAAGAACTATCCCAGAACCAGCTGTTAGATGTTTTTTTTTTTTTTTTTTTTTTTTTGGCCAAGAACACAACGCCACCACAGCACAACTTGCCCCAAATATTTTATATAAGGAATAACACACTGCAGACCAGGGTGGTGTGATGTGGCCCAACGCGCAAGCGGAGTGCCACTACTTGCCCCTGAAGTGCATTATTTTTGTATAACAGCTGTACAACGGTCTGGAGCGTGTTATTCTGCTTATATCATAGAGAATTGCCAACTATTACAATGTTTAATTTATTAATTCATGAAATGTTGTGCATTTTAATGGTTTATGGTTAGATTTAATCTTGTGGAATGTCTGAGAGACAAGTTAATTCCTGTTCTCACTTACGTTATAACTCCCGAATGCATCTTGTCATTTTTCAGAGAAAACGGAGAACACAAGCTCCTCATATCTGAATACTTTCCTGTGCTGATAAACTTTGCAAAGCACTGTGATTTTTTACAAAGTCTCCATAAATGTTAAATAAATGTCTACTAACAAAAAATGTCACCACATCAACAATTATTGGTTTAACTTTGTTTAACATGTATCTTATTATCTGTTTATTATTATTTTTAAATTATGTGGCTCGTCCACCGTACAAGTCCCTGTGTATGAGCTGTTACTATAGAAACGCTAACGTATTTGTTAGTGTAAGGTATAATAAGTGTGTATAGTGAACAGGAAGTGAATTTGTTCATTTTCGGGCTGAATAACATACAGACTTATAAATATATGTATTAAGAATTATTCAGATGCAATTTTTAAAATGATTTAGATTGCCCACTATAATTATTTCTAAAATTATTATGTTTTGAGTATTATGTTTCAGTGCTTTTAGTTTGCTTGGTGAACACTGTGTCAGATATAAGCTTCACCTGATAAAACTGCATCCTATAAGCTCTCATTAAGTACTTGAAATAAGTAATAAGGTTCTTCTCTCTTGTCTGTGTTCTTGCCTCAGGCTCAGCTGGTGGATCTGAGGTCAGAGCTGACAGATGTGCAGGCGGAGAAGACCGTGGTGGAGAAGGAGGTCCATGAGCAACTACTCCAGCTTCACGCTCTGCAGCTGCAGCTCCACGCTAAAGCAGGCCAGAACGTCGACTCCAGCTCCATTAAAGACAGAATGGTGTGCACTTTCATACAGCCTGTCCTTCACCTGTTTAGCCTGCCCTTCTCCAGTTTAGCCTAGCTCTAGCACTTTACATCAGACTCGCATGCAGACTTATTGGCTTGTTAGGATCTATTTTAGATTTAGCCATTTTATCTCTGCTTGGCTTTGCATAAAATTAGAGACTCCTCTGTCCTTCATAGCATTATTGTATTCTTATTACTTTAGGGTCAGATGAATATGCCAGTGATTACAGATGTGGATACTGCTTTTTAATTAACTAAAACGTTTGTTAATTGATCCGGTTTTATATGAGCAAAAATTAAGCAAACACCAGCAGACTTTACAGCTCGGAGGTGGAGTTATTTCATCACCATGAGCAACCCGGTTTCTGTAAAAAAATTTCTGACAAAAATGTAACAGTGAAGGGACTCTGGAAAAAGAAAAAAGCTAAATTAATACAACAAATGAAGCAATATTTTACTGCCAACTGCAATTGTTTTTAATCACTGTGTTGTGTATAAATGAAGGATTTGGGTCTGGAGGCTAAAATATATTGTCAGAGCCCAAAGTGAAAATGATAAAATCCTCCACGGTTGCTATTATTTTATGCCGTGCGATAGGAAATGTCTACACCTGAGTAAGCAGAAGTGTAGCTCTTAAACAAGTGGAAAAATGGTCGGCTTTAGTGATATAATGGGTCAACTGCACAAACTCAAATAAACAACAAAAACTCACACAACTGAAAAAAGTCTTCAATTTAAATATTGTGCGTTTGAATTCCAAACATATCACACACTTCCATGACTGATTAGCGCCCCTTAGTGTCCAACAGTGTGCTGTTTTAAAAAAAATAATAAAATTGGGTGCAAAACTTTGCATCCCCTATAGTTTCTGGAAACCAGGAAAGATTATCTCTATTTTACAGTTTGTCTAAAAAAAAAAAAAAGCCAAAATGATTAGGAATGAAATGTACAAGTTTCCTGCAGGAAGAGATAATTCCAAAATGCGTGGAAAATAGTTTGAAAAGACGTTTTGGCATCACCCTCTCCAGTTCTAGACAAGATATAATGAAGCTAGGCGAATATCACAACTGAAAGGATCTAAAATCTGTTCAAAGGATATAAAGGTGGTTCTTCTAAAACTTATGGCATGTTATTAGGAAATATTTATATCAATTTACAAATGGCAACTCTGACCAGGATATAGCAGTTCCTGAAGAATTAATGAACTTTCTGGAAGGGAGATGCAAACTTTTTAACTGATTATTATTTTGATTCATTTCTGTTTTAATATTATGACGTGCACTATTTGACTGTTTTTGTTGCTTATGATAATGTAAAAACAGCTGTGAAACCTAACGCACTAAGGCCCTGCTTTAAACCTGGTATTAACATGCATCTTGAGTGATCAGATTACAACTGGTCAGCTGTAATGTCATGTCATTCGGATGTGGTGGATGCCTTAGCTTTGTAGTGCAATCGTAATCGCAGCTGCTTGGAGGGGATGCAAATTCATGGAGAACAGGTACATGAACAAGAGTTTTGTCCCAAGGGTATGCAAACTTTTGCACTGTACCCTCAGATTTATGAATATGATTTTGCCGTAGACCGTTTCAAGAGACATTAGACCTGCTTTATTAGTGTGATTTCCATTAATACTCCGGAACTTTAATAGGTGATCTATCAATCAGGTCCTAATCATTTCTCCTGTGGAGCTATTGCTCATCGTGTGTTTGCTGCTAATCCACGCTGTGGTTTGAGCCTCTTTTTTTTAACTGTCTCTCTTCTGTCTCACTGAGCTGAGCATATGGAGAAAGCCTGAGTGATTACTACAGTTCTGCTTTTACCTCCCTGATCCTGAAATCACTGCCTTTCTAACCTTTGACCCTCTGTGTTTCTCTCCTTGGCCCTAAGCCTGTTGCCTCCGTGGAGGAGATGGTAAGTGCTCTGTGTGCATCTTGTTGTCTTCCCCCGCTCATGTCTCTCTGTGTCCTGTCTATGCTTGTGGACTTGTTTAACCGATGTACTCTACATGGTGGTGAACAGTCACACACTGATCATGTTTTATATGTTTGTGTTGGGTTAGTACTGTCATTACTGACACACTGGTTTGGATTTGTAGTATTTTTATTGTGTTCTGAGCCATTTGAAGATGGATATGTGCAATTTCCTTAAAAAAAGGAAACAATCAGGAAAATAATCAACGACTGAGTGGTGTGGTGCGCCCCAACATGACGCAGAGTCACTGTTACCACCGCAAGGTTGATTATTTTCTTATGACCGCACTTCTCTAAGTGTTTTATTCCTCTTTTACTACAGCAATCTACCAACTCTGACAGTTATATAAAGCAGCTTGTTATGTCACAAAGGAACCGGAAAACTAAAAGGATCAGCTTTACCTCAAAGTCGTCTTCTATAAACGAAATAAACAAACGTCTCCTTGAAGAAAGCTCCACTAGAGAAGCATATATATAGTTTTCAGTGTTAAATAACATGTCTAGTAAAAAAAAAAATCCATTTATTATTAAGCTTAAAATATGTAAGCATCCACCATACCATACAAGTTCCTGTGAATGAGTTGTTACGATACAAATGATAACCTGCTAGATGGAGCACGTTAATATAAACCTGTAAATATTGATTATTATTAATCAATCAGTATATTCTGACCAGTCAGATTTGAGAATCAACAGTGCTGTGGTATAAATTTAACATCCTTAATGCTAGTAAATTGCATCTGTAATAGAATATTGGTGTGTGTTTTCCTCGAAAGGTCACTGATGCTAAACTTGTGCAGTCATTGGGAAACTTTGCAAGTCAATATGTTGCATAAAAAATTGTGGAAATTGCCCATACTCCACCTTAAATGTTTCAGAAAGGCTAGAAAAGGTGCTACAATCCTGCATTTCTGCTTATAAGGTCATAATTAGTAATGAAAGCCATTGCTTTGGACTAAAATGGTGTTAGTGTGTGTCTTGTGTTGTAGTGGGCTTAGTGTAGTTAGTGTGGTAGATGTGTGTATGTGCGTGAGTCTGTGCATGTGTGTGTTTGTGTTTTTGACAGTCTTGGCAAAAAAACTAACTGTGTGTGTGTGTGAGATGTATTTCACATTTCAGGCTATACACACACACAAAGAGCAGAGCGTTTTTAACTTTCCGCTCTTCTTAAATATATTTTGTGTGTGCGGTTAACAGGAGAAGGAACTGGAGGCCAGTAAGAAGGAGAAGGTGAAGGAGGTGAAGCTGGAAGCCGAGGTGAGGATGCTGAAAAAAGAGAACGAGGCCCTCCGCAGGCACATCGCAGTACTGCAGGCTGAGGTGTACGGCGCCAGACTGGCAGCCAAATACCTGGACAAGGAGCTCGCTGGGAGGTAAGAGAACCACAAACACTGTGCTGTGATGTTATGATGAGGCACGGTTGCCAGATTAGCATTGACCAGTCAGGGTTCAAAAATCAAAATCTGTCTCTCTCAAGCCAAATATATTGCAATATTTACTAGGTTGAATTGTACGACATTTTTAATAAAGGAGCATTAAAACCATGTGGATCTCTTAAAGGTCCTAAAATGGTCAAATTGTTACAAATATTTTCACAAATATAATTTAGTACTGATTTATTAGACCAGTACACTACCACACAAGAAGTACATTCATACTGTAACACTAACATTGCACCTGTTAGTTTACGAGTGTGGGTCAAAAGAAAAACCTTAAAAGTGTGACAGAAAATTTTTTTTCTAGAGGAATCCAGGCACCTGTTCAGCGCTGGAACACTTGCATTACACAAAATGGAAATTGTGTAGAAATATGAAATATTTTTGTAACACCTATATACAAAAAGATTGCAAATTTAAAATTTTAAGGTTTTCATTTGACTCACACTTGTACTACATTTTATTTATAACTGCAGCAAAGATATATATGTATGTGTATGTGTATATGTAGTACATCATGCATTTTTTGTTTGCATTAAAAAAAAACTGCAGTTTAACTATTTGGCTTGCAAAACATTAAAATTAATTAATGCAAAACTCCCAGCCTTCAGACAAAAAGAGAGCTTGTGTCAGATTAATTCTCCCTGAAAACTGCAGATCTGGCAACCCTGCAATGAGTGAAAGTGAGTCGTGTCTGCAGACTTTCTGATTCAGTGTGTGGAGAAAACTCCAGTTTCCTGAGTTGTCTGTTGTGTGTTTTAGGGTCCAGCAGATTCAGTTATTAGGTCGGGACATGAAGGGACCGGCTCATGATAAACTGTGGAACCAGCTGGAAGCTGAGATTCATCTGCACCGCCACAAAACAGTCATCCGAGCCTGCAGAGGGCGCAACGACCCAAAGAAGCCCTTGCCATCACCTGCAGGACATGTAAGAACTAACCTACAGACACTGCAGTGTACGGTGTAATACACACTATATAACTGAGTATGTAGTACACAGAAATGTCTTAAAAAACCTGCACAGGAACAATTTAAAACACAAAAATGTCCAAATGCTCATGCTGCATCACAACACAGCTGAACTCGGAGGAAAGTGCTAACTACCCTCTTCCGCATACATGAGTTCACGGATGCACATGATTGGTTAGTTTCAGTTTGATTGACAGGGGAGACTCAGAGAGCACAGTCTTGGACTCCTGGATATGGTTGGCTGTGGCATCATCGGGATTCAAACTCCCGATATTCTGACTACTGGGAAAAATTAATTATGCAACTTAAACATACTACGTGCATTAAAATCGACGTGGCATTGCGGGCCATTTCAAGCTGTTGTTACAGATAACCAAAAATAGCTGAGGAAATAATTGAGGAAAAAACTATTCTTTTAGCAGGGGGTCCCTGGAGGACTAGTGGTTAGGCCACAGCGCTCTCACCGCCGCAGCCCGGGCTCGATTCCCGGCCAGGGAACCGACCCCAGCCACTGGGGTTGCACAAGACCTCCAATGCTGGTCCCAAGCCTGGATAAAATTGGGGACTTTTATGTCAGGAAGGGCATCCGGCATAAAAGCTGTGCCAAATCAAAATATGCCGAACAGTGATCCACTGTGGCGACCCCTAACCGTAGCAGCCGAAAGAACATCATCATTCTTTATAGCAGGGGCTCTCAAACTTTTTGCAGTCAGTCAGCCCTTTAAGACTCCTCAGTACAGATTTATTCTATGAACAATTCATATATATTGTTCTCATTATTCAAATGTGTTTGTTAATATTCTGGCTAATTTATTTGACATTGTTTATAGGCAGACTTGTTTTTGAGTTATTGAACTTTGGATTGAAGCCAGGTAATTTCAAATGACCAGTCAAACAGGCTAACTATAAACATTACCATAAGACTCAGTAAAAAAAAAAAAGTATGGTATTAAAATAAAACATCACAAACCACTGGTTATACTTCAAGGAGCCCACTTTGAGAATCACTGCTTTATTCAGGGTGTCCGAATGAGATAACCAATGAGAGTTAAACTACATATATGAGATTTTGTATTTATTATTTTATTTACAGTTATTTAGTTATTTTTATATACAGTATTTTTTTTCCTTACAGGTGAAAAATGGCATTAACACTGAATGAAAGAGTAGAGATAGTGCTTCTTGGTACTCTCATTGGTTCCTGACTTTTCAGACACGCTGTAGAATACCATTCATGGTGGTTACTGATGGTGATCTCTTCTTTCATCAGGACCCAGAATCTCTGAAGAAGTCTCAAGGAGTCGGCCCCATCCGCAAAGTGCTTCTGTCTAAAGAGGACCACGAGGGGCTTGGGATCTCGATCACAGTGAGTCCTAAGATCCATAAGATCTGAAACTACCAAATTTATCACACACGTTGCATCTATGATTCAGTTTTCAAACACGCTAGATCATTGATCAGAAGGGACCTGCTGTTGTGTGTAGGCTTTGCGTGTGTACGTTTCCGGTGTGACATTTATGCGCTTCTGATGTCGCAGGGAGGTAAAGAGCACGGAGTTCCCATCCTGATCTCGGAGATCCACCCGGCCCAGCCTGCAGAGCGATGCGGGGGGCTGCACGTGGGAGATGCCATATTAGCCGTCAACAACATCAACCTGAGAGACGCCAAGCACAAGGAGGCAGTGACCATCCTCTCCCAGCAGGTTACTGCCTCCATCAGTGGCTAAAAACGTGATTTGTGACATTCTGCGATGCACGTGTAGCAGCACGGTGATTGATTATTCACTGATGATTTTTATTCCGTTATCCTGCAGAGAGGCGAGATTGAGTTTGAGGTGGTGTACGTGGCACCGGAGGTGGACTCGGATGATGAGAACGTGGAGTATGAGGATGAGAGCGGGCATCGCTATCGTCTCTACCTGGATGAGCTGGAGGAGGGAAATGGCAGTAGCCATGGCAACGGCCCTGCTGATTCTGCATCACTGCAAGGCAAGAACAAAAGGATTATTATTAGATAATAATATATCATTAGATTAAGTGTTGTGGAGATTCAGTGGTTTAGATGGCCCCATTAGTACTCCATCACCTGCGAAGTGTATGATTTTAGAGGCCATAAAAGACCATTTGGCTGTGCTTTTTAAACACTAGAACGTGAGCTGTTGGATGAGAAACTGTGAAAGCAGCCTGATACCTACAAATTTATACACTAAACCTGCAATTTCCTGTCCTTACAACACGTCCTTAGTGCGTAGCCTTCAAATTCACATCTTGATTGTCTCTTCTCTCATATGCAGTTGTGGAGAAGCACCTGATGACGGACGGGGCCGAGAACGGAGACACGGGCATCTCCAGCGAGAGTCCATCTGAGGAGACGCCCTCCAAGACGGCCGAGTCTCCTCAGAACTCGTCCTGAAGAGCTGGGAGAGACGAGAGGGGCTCTGATCCCCTCCTCACAGGGAGAAGGAGAGAGAGAAATAAAGACTCCGGCCCTGTATGATACCTGTAACATACCAAGACGTGTGTTTTGTACCATATGGACATGACACAGTTTCAGAGTCCACTGGAGATCACATGGAGACACCGAGAAGAAGCACAGAGAGGACAGCTTCTCACATGGAAGCTGTACTCAAGCACGGTGTCTTCCGAATTAACATCAGCTGTGGTCAGGAAAATGGCTGAGTGTGGTGTGTATTTACAGAGAAACAGCTCTGGAGAGGTGGAAGAGATGGGATGTGATGGGTGCTTTTTTTTTTTTTATTTTTTTTATTTTTATTTTTTTTATTATTTTATTTTATTAATATCCTTTGTGTTACTGGTTACTGATCCCCAGCAGGTGAATTAGGCCTGAGCCTAAAATCTCTTCTGTCTGTAAACGAATTGGATATAGCAAAGAGTGGAAGGTTAGCATACGGCATATAATCATTATCAAACATAAGGGTAAATCCACCTCAAATCAACAGATTTTTAAAAAAAAATGACCCTGACCAACCATCTCAGATTTGCTTAATTTTTTCTGGAAATAATGTCACTATTCCCAGTATAATAGTGTGCAAAATTTCAGGCTTGTATCTGCATTAGTTTCTGAGATGTAGAGGTTTTAAAAGAGGGTGTGGTCCTGTAAAAACCAGTGCTACAGAAAAAGTTCCACAAGTCCGTAAATTTTGAATTATTTGTGCTAGATGCATAATATTTTTTAGGGATTGTTGTCTAGTATAAGCTGTCTTTAACTTCTAAAATTGAAGGTCCACGGTTGCATATTTGCCAATTTATGGCCTGCTAAAAATATAAAAATAAATAAATAAAAATAAATGTTCTTTGGCCCTCTATATCTCCACACTAAAGCACATCAGAATTTTGAAATTTTCATATCTATTACTCATGTTATAGTTCTTTCTTTAGATGTATGTCTGAAAGAACTCAAACTTTCTGGTTTATGTGGGGTTAAAAATGGGAAAAAAAATTGCACCTCTAATTCAAATGTATATTGCCCATGTATGACAAGGTCTACCATAAAAATAATTATATCACTTGAAAGAGCATATTTTAATTAGCAAATGCACAAAATATTGAAGGAATCTATAACAATAAAGTATAAAATATGCCATGCTTTACTACAAACAACAGGCTATAAATTGACATGTATGCAGCTGTGGACCTTCTACTGTCAAAGTTAAAGACATCTTATACTTGACGATGATCTCCGTAAATTTCATGCATCTAGCATGAGTAGTTCAAGAGTAATTTAGCTGTAGTTTTTATAGGGCCACGCCCCCTTTTTAAAGCCTCTATATCTCAGAAACTAATGCGGATGGCCAGTCGGGAGACTTCCAGTGATTTCATGTGGATTGACCCATAGATGATTTTTTTTTCTTTCATACATATGTCATTTTATTGTCTTCCTGTTTGAAAAAGGTGTTGTTTCCTCTTGTTATGGGCAAAGGGTTGGTGGAAATTTATTATTCAGCCTAGAACTGAGCGATATGTGAAATTAATTTACAGACTTGCTTTATTATCCATTATTATTATTTTAGTTTCCACATTTCCAAGAACAAGAATAGACCTGACTTTGCAGTAAAGCCCGCCTCCTTTATTTTCATTTCCTCCCGTGCTTAACCAATCACAGCCATTTCTGCACCCATGCTTGCTCTGATTGGATGCTAAAAGCCAGATTAAGAGAGAGAGTTAGACATGAGCCATGTAGCTACAGTGAAACTGTTGACAAACATGTGTGGCGTGACACTTGGCTAGTTTTGGACATCTTTAAACAGACTGACCGTTTTTACCGCCGCGTTTGTTAAACATAACACAACATGATCTTTGCAGGAAGATAACCACAGCAAGGTTAGAAAGCAAATAAAAACATTTCCACGTCATTTAAAAAAAAAAAAAAAAATCGTTTCTTGAAGAATAAGCATTGAAGTATATTATAAGTGGGAAAAAACACATTTTGGCCAAAACTAAATTTTTGATCTTATCTGTTTTCCAAAATTCAGCTATAGTGACATCCAAAGGGCTTTCCCAGGCCTCCACACACGTCTATATTTCAGGAATATATCACATAGTGTAAGGCTGGTGTTATATTTCACAGGTAACTACATGCGCACACACACATCTACAGCTGCTGCTCGAGTACAATTGCTCACATAATAACTCGTCTGCGTACATTATACACATCTAGAGGATTTAAAACTCTTTCCACCAGAGGGCGGGTCGGAGCCCAAAACATCCCTGCTGCTGCTGCTGCTGCTGCAAAAAAGATATCTTAGTGTAAAATGTAAATTAGTAGTATGTATCTAATATTTCTCATGATATAAGTGTTAAGCCTATTTATAAACATTTCTACTAATCATAAGCTTGAAAATGGCAGAGATTTCACTATTTTACTTAATTAGATATCTTTTTTTTTTTGCAGGATGGACAGCAGGTTTCCATGACAACTAGTAAAATGTTAGCGATTTCCCCAGAACTGATGCGCATGTTTGTCAATGTAGAGAGGAATGGAAATATATGTATACAAATATGTGAGGAAACAAAACCCAAATGCCTAAAATGTCTGTTAGCTTGTTTTGAGGACTTTCCAAAATTGTTTTGTAGCTGTAATGTGTGTCGCAAGTCACACACTTTGACCTAAACTATAAATGTTCAAATGTAGAAAATGTTTAGGTTTGGGTGTAAGAGGTTCGTTAAAAATGCATGTGATGTAAATGATCTGCTGAACATTAGTGTGTGATTTGGGACGCAGCTCAGGTTGGTTTAGTCTGCTGCCGCTGGTGATTATACTCTTGGCATCATTGCATCATGCAGACACACAAAGCTGAGGAGTTTCTGCGGAACTAATGAGCCAAATGATCGCAGAATATGAATAGCAGCCATTTTGTGTACACACTACACCCAATAGTCTTAACTGGGAAGTCACATGTGTGTGTCTGTCTCTGTCTTTCAGCTTCTGAAATATTTCTGCAGTATCTGGGAATGTGGTATAATAAATTCTCGACCATTTTTGTATAAAATAGAGATATTAATATAAAAGGCTCTGAGGCTGCATATTATACATGAAAATGTAGGAGAAATGGCGTAGGGACAGATCCATTTAGCTAGCTAAGTCCTTTTATGAATAACGTAAACTCAGAATGACAGTGGAAATGTGACAAAATCATAGAGAATATCAACATTTACCTCAGATGTATTGGAAAATTACTTAAAAAAGACTTTGTATGTTATGATTCTACGAGTTTCCACAACACTGCTACATATACGTACACTGCGTTCGCACTGGGATCGTGTATTCACTGTGATTAGAAGATTAAATGTGAATAATTTCCTACTGTGATATTCCTGGCTTTCTCACAGAGTTCACTGTTGTTGCTTCTCAGGTTGGAACTCCTCAGCAGTTCAGTTAGCGATCAACACTAAATATAAATGTAATTTTAGCCATATAAATTCATTTTTGAAATAATTTACCAACATATCTGAGGTAAATGTTGATATTCCCTACAATTTTGTCTCCTTTCCTCTATCATTCTGCATTTACATTGCTTTTTTTAAAAAAAAAAAAAAAGTTTATGTATTAGCTAGCTAAATCAATCTCCCCAGCCATTAGCTAGCTTATACTCCGAGGCTGTGTTACTCAGCTGAGATGTTTGAGGTACCAGTGTACCAGCGAGGTATCAGAATTGAGATGTTAAGGTACCAGTGACCTGAGAATGTGCAATATGTGTGTGTGCGCGTGACTTTAGGTGAACAGGTTCCTGTTCTTCTTCCATCACTTAACAAATAAGTAAGTCATGCTGTTAGAGGAATATATATATATAGTTGATTATTTTCCTATAACAGCGTGTCCTGAACTGTTTTATTCCTCTTAGACCACAGCAATTTGCCTATACTACCAATTAGTATTTATTAATGAATGAAATACCATACTTTTAATCTGGAACATCTTTTTTTTTCCCCCCCCCAAAAAAAACAACTTCATTGCGGTTACCACTTACATTGTAGTAGCTCTAAACAGTCGTAACCTCACCACGCTCTCTTTTGTATGCTCTCTTTTGTTCTCTCTCGAAGGTAATAAGAAAAAATGTCACATATCTGAGAAACCACAACATGCAAAATACTCTATGCTGTGACTCTGAGAGCTGTGATGATGTCTTCTGTGTGTATAGCAGTAAAATATCAGCAAACCTAAATTATTACTCGGGTGACTGCTTGATTATTCGCTAAATAGAAAACCTCTGTACCAGTATTTTACCTGCTCTCTCCTCTGAGGCATTTTACAGAGCCAGTGCTTCTTTTCTAAACCGGACTCTGGACCCTCTGAAACCTTTTTTTTTTTTTTTCCTCAAAAAAGGAGGCAATTTGCAGACAATCAGCTTGTGGACCTTATGGAGCGGATTTTCTGTCACTGATGTATTACGCAGTGTGTGGTGAGACAGGATTCTCTTAACTGGATCACACTGTCACTGCATGCCACAGGAAACACCAACAGAAAGCATCAAGCCTGCATTTTAAATCCACCTGTACTTCAAATGGTTTACTGGTGATTGTTAACTTCCTGCTTGTCATATGATCCCTATTTCTGCAAGCTAGGCATGTGCCGATAATCAGTTATCTGATTATCCGTTATACGTATTATCAAACTCAGTTGATATTTACAGATACTGTAGATTATCCCTACTACCTTCTGGAGGTAGGGAGCGTTTCAAGTCAGCATTTGTACATCTGATGTAAAATATGTCCCATTCAGACAGCAGTGTAAAGACGTTTACTCATTTTTGCAAATTTGCATGAAGAAAATCTCATAACTGTGTTCTCCATGATATTCCAGAATAAACACATTGGAAAGACTGTGATATAAACCTAATATCGGCACATGTCTACTGCAACCTGAAAGGTTTGGTATAAATGTCATATCGGTATTTACTGCATAACAATATTGGAATAAACTTATTTGCTCATTTCAGCTTGGTTTGTCTCTGCTAGTGAGAAATACCATTAAAAGGAATACTCCGGACATTTAAACTAATCTCTATCCACTGCATATGTAGTGTGTGGTGTGTGTCTGATGTGTGTGGTGTGTTTAATTACCGTAGGTAAAAAATTCAACAAACTTTCCTCAAAAAAACAAACGAAATAGAAAACCTGTTTACCCCAAACTCATTTATAATAGCAGTCTAAAGGCAGTTGTTGAACTCTGAATAAAAAAAGTTTATGTGAAACATTTTTCATAAATTCTTCAGTCAAAGGTTGTTGTAAATGATGCTCTAAATCTGAACAACTGCCCCTAGAGTTACATTAAAAGTGAATAAATGAATTTTCATTCTTTTCTCAGTGCACTTTCAGAAAATAAGGGTACTAAAAGTTATCCTACCTTGTTGCTGGGGTGGTACCCTTATCTTCAGTAACTTTCATATGTATCTTTCACCTAGAAACATGGATATAATGTATTTTTAAAAAAATATTTAAGGTACTTAACTGTACACGACTGTAATCACCTTTTAAAGGTAAAGCTTTAAGTGTACACTACATGCACCATTCCAGGTAAAAGATACACACTAAAGGTCCCCTTTTTCTGAGAGTGTACAGGAACACGTTATTCTTTAGCAGTAATTACAAAATGGCAGCTGTTGAAATCCGTCAATAAGGGTTTAAAATATTCTACTATATAGCCCAAATTAAAGCCTACAACCATTACACTCTTAAGGCCAAATTAAATGTGACATGATGACTTTTTGTGGACGTGTGGAAGCAGCAGAAACTCAAGCGACGTTGTTCACATACTCGCCTGTGCAGATCTGGAAGATTAAAATCAACATCCACTAGATGGCATGTCCAAGCCAAAACATCCCATTCCAGTTTGTTCAAGGCAAACCGTAAAACTGTAAAACACACTGATGAGCTCGGTTAAAACTTTCCGTCGTCATTGTGAGTGTTGTCATGAGCTGCATATCAAATCTAAAACTCGGACCTTACACTCAAAAATATTTACTAAGCTAGAAAATCCAGAAGACCTACACAAAACAGACCTTTCGTAGGTTTGAAGACTATGTAAGAAGTATATACACACACTGCCTGGCCAAAAAAAAGTCGCTGTTTAGATTTTAATAGTCAAATACAGAAGAGTCTATGAATGGATCATTATAAGAGTGATTATAATGTTTCTAGCATGTTATATGTTTGGCAACAGTTCTTTTAATCTTAAAAGATGAAGTTTGTTGCTTTTGAAGATGCAACTTTTTAGTTCTTTAATAACCGTGTAGAAAGACGTATCATGGCCATGTTCCAGGACGACACTGCCGAGATTCATCAGGGTTAAAATTGTGAAAGAATGGTTCAGAGAGCATTAAGAATCATTTTCACACATGAATCGGCTCCTCTGAGTCCTGGCCTTAACCTCAGTGAAAGTCTTTGGGACGTGCTGGAGGAGACTTTACAGAGCGTCCACCTCTTTCATTGTCAGTACAAGATCTTGACCAAAAATTGATGCACCGCTTGATGGAAATAACATCACGACATTTATTTCCATCAAGCGGCGCATCAGTTTTTGGTCAAGAGCTTGTATATATATGAATACGGCCATGATACGGCCAGTGTGTAATCCAAGAATAATCAGCAAGTACAATCCAGCCTTAGCAATGAAAGGTGTTATGATGAGACAGATTTTAGAGAAAGTCTTATCAAATGTATATACTTTTACCTACACAGTAGGTTCCTTTTGCTTCCCTGAAGGTTTTGTGGTATTCATGTGCCACCAGAACCAAAAAAACATCATGAGTAACCACCAGTTTTTCCTTCTAAAAGTAGTTCCATGACTAAAAGGAGGAAATATACAGATTTAGTTAATTTGCAAACAACTCTGACTGAAGAACTGATGAAGGCGTTCTACGAAAATCAGTTGATCAAACATTCATTGATAGAGTTCAACAACTGCCCTTAGACTTGAATGATAAGAGGGTTTGGAGTTTTTTCCCCCCTCAGTGCAGGGAAATGTTTTGAAATTCTTAGCTGTGGTGATCACACACATACTACAGATGTGATAACTAGAAATTAGGCTGGAAAACACCAGAGTATTCCTTTAATGAGAGAGATGACCAGCATTTACAGCTTCATTTAAATGGGTGTCAGGATGGTGTTCCAACACCAGGGGGGGATGCGATACCGAAATACACTTGTGAGTGCTTGTGTCCGCATGCATGCAACTGGTACTAGTACTAGTCTTACAGCATTCCATACTAACATGTTCTTAAAAATAATATTTTATAAATTATAAATTCTGAGTGGTATGAAAATCATTCTGGAAATATTCCATCTCTGTTATGTCTCTATACCTGATTACTCATTACGTCTACGATAGTTTAAGTCAGTCTGAGAGATTTGTTATGTGATATATTCTGTGACCACACACACACACACACACACACACACACACACACACACACACACACACACACACACACACACACACACACACACACACACACACAAGACCTGGCGAGCAGAACTCCCCCTCCTCTGCAGTTAACATTCTGCATGAAGAGACATGTATGGAATTTTTGGTGAGGCAGGAAAGCCCAGAGCTCTGGAGATGAGAGAAGCTTCTTGCATGCTTTCATGTTGCTTTGAGGCACATGGCATGTTCACATGTTGGTGTGAGCCGGGAGACGAGAACAGAACGAGGAGGAACGCTGTGTGGAGAGTGTAGCCCACACCTTGGTGTGAATAGCCCAGACCTCACTCACTCACTCACTCACCCACCCACACACACACACACCACAAAGTCTGCCCTAGGAATCAAATCGCTCATCATCTAGGTCTTTTGTTTTAAAGATTACCTGTTATAGTTCGATTTGGTGCATGGAGCTGCCTGTTAATCAGGCAATTTTACAATTTAGTTTACTTTGTAGTTGGATGCCATTTCTACTCCATCTATCACTGGAAAGGAACCAGCACAGTGAAGATACTAGGCATTTTTTAAATACGTCATTATCACTGCTGGGGCGATGAGAAACAGTCCACCAGCCAAAAAAACTCCAACCAACAATGGTACTGTGGTCAGAAACTGACCCTGATAAAGACTAGATGACGGTCAACACAAACTGTGCATGGAAGAAGATTAGCTTTCGTCTCCAGCTGTAGTAAGGAAGGAATGAAACACTTAAGGGTTGTGCTGTTGTAGGAAAAATAATCAGTGACTTAGTGGGTGTGTGATGAAGTGGATTTACTGTTACCAACCAGAAGTTCGTTATTTTCCTATAACAGTGTTTCTTTTGCTAACACTGACCCTGCTTTACTTATTAAGGAACAACACACCATGCTATTTATCCATTTATGGTTACGTTTAATGTTGAGGAATGTCTGTGAAACAAGTTAGTTCCTGTTCTCACTTACATTATAGCAGCTATAGACAATCATTTCCTCACTTTCTCTTGAAGTTAAGGAAACGGAAAAAAAATACAGCTTGTTATCATGAAACAGAAAAATACAACGTCCTCTCTCCTGAAGACTTTCCTGTGGCGGAAAACTTAAAGTTACCTCTGACTTCCAAAAATGCTGAATAAACATCTCCTCACAGTAAACGTCCACCATACATGTCATCTAAGTCGTTACTATAGAAATGATAATGTATTAGAATGAGTGTGTTAACATAGACCTGTCAGAGCTACACATATTCTGACCAATCAGAATTGAGGATTCAGTAGCGCTGTGCTATACCACCGCCTGAATAATAGCTGTTCATTGATGGTCCTGTTTCTTTGCTGCACAGAGTAGAGGGGAGGCAATACTTTGTGCAGAACAGCAGATATCCAACTATATAAAATATTCTAAACTGCATTAATTAAGGAACAAGTTCAATTAGAAACATATTTAAATAATTAGCAGTTATTAATATATAATTATGTATATAATTACAGAAAGATGAATAGAAAGCTTTTGATTATTTTAACTTGTTCCCCCAAAATGTACAATATATGCAGTTGTGTGCAAAAGTTTGGACATCCTCTTTGCAGCAAGAAATGTAATGCAAGTTGGGTTTATGAGCCATCCTTTCATTATCAGTTCAATTCATTATCAGTGAGATAAAAATATGAACTTATGTTTTCGGTTTTCTTAGTTATTTTATTTCTACTGTTTGGTCTCCCTAAGCTATCTTGTATCTCCTCATTTCGTTTCTCACCCTCTGTGCTGTGAAACATTAATATTTCACTTTTTTTTGTTTTGTTTTAAACAAGATGCTAAACAGTTAACATGCTTTTTTAAAAATCATTAGACATGTCATTTTCAAATGAGTTTGAGAACGAGAGCCTGTCAATGGGGGATGCAAACCTTTGAGCTTGCTAATAAAAATGTAATATGTAGGCTGCTATTAAATGTTGTACAAGGGTTTGATGGGAAAACACGGCTACATGAACAAGGAATTCTGTTTTGTATATAAACTGTAAAAAAAAAAAGAGGTATACTTGTGTTCACTCAGAAACCGAGGGGGGGTGTAAACTTTTGCACTTCACTGTATGTATCAGCTAAATGGAGTTTAATAGTGGGCTTGAACAGCGGCGTCAGCGGAGGTCAGCTGCTGTTCACGACTGATGCAACAGTCACATTCCAACACACACACACACACACACACACACACACACACCAATCGAATACACCAGTGTGTGTTGCTTGTCAGGCTTCCACCAGAAGTGCAGGACGAAAGTGTGTGTGTGTGTGTGTTCTGTTTTTACCCATACTCATAATGCACATCCTGTGTGTTTAGGAAGTGTGAGCAGGTTGTAGATCAGTGTTCCTGTTTTACAGCCGTGTGTATGGAATGCAGGCGGTTTCCAGCATGTCGCTCTCACGGACCACGGCTGCCGCTGACACACACACACACACACACACACACACACACACACACACACACACACACACACACACACACACACACACACACACACACACACACACACACACAGTGCTGAGACAGCCTCAGACAGCCAGGTCAACTGCTGAGCCTTGCATTCACGACTCTGCTCACAGCTGAAGAGCAGCGGTGGGAGTCTCAGAGCTGAAATCTTCACACAGGAACCACACAGGAACATCTCAGCAATGTCAGACATCTTATTCACTCACTCAGTCTGGCATGCCGGCAAAGACCACATGACATGTCCACGTCTCTTTAAGGTCTCTTTAATGCAGCAGCATTAATGCACGCCAGCAGCTTTGTGGGTGCTTTAAATAAGCGACGCATGTCTTTCCATCCTCTTTCCACGATATACATTTCGAATCTGTACAGGGAATATGTACACTCAATAAAAATGTTACAATGACACAACAGTACCACTGCACATGGCTCAGAGGAACAGAGGAAGTGTCTCCTTGAAACAGGAAGCCAGTCAGTCAAAGGAAGAGAAGAAACCCGTCCTGCTCGGAGCAGTTCGACAATTCAAACAAAAAAAAAAAAAAAGAAAAGAAAAAGAAAAAGAAAAAGTTACATCACCTTCCAAACACCAGAGCTGCACCAGAACTGCCTACGATGCTACTCCTAAGTAGCTCAGTAAATGGAGACGGTGGATCACATAATATCACAAATGCATAGAGGTTATCTTCAAAATGCCTCATATGCCTTATATGTATATGTTACACACACTTTCACATCGCAGAGAGAGAGAGAGAGAGAGAGAGAGAGAGAGAGAGAGAGAGAGAGAGAGAGAGGTGAAAGCTTCAGCAAACCCTGTTCCTTAAAAAAAATAAAACCAATAAATCTCTTAAGACAAAATATATCCAATTTGCACAGCAGTTTAAAAACAAAACAAAAACACACACACACACAGCATCGACGATTCCTTATGCTCACTGAGAAGGCCATCTTTCTCAGCACATATATCCAAACACAAAACCGTATCTCACTCTAGTATAAAAATAAGTTATGAGAAGATCCCGGAGGTGTTTTTTTTGTGAGGTCACATGAAACAGGTCTGTATGTTAACGCGTGTTCAGGTTCCACTCAGGCTGCAGCCCTCAGGGTCGGGTCGCGTTGGGACGGAGGCATTGAGCCGAACGCAGTCCCGAGGTGCCGAGTAACCCTTTGCCTGAGGTCTCTGATACTCTGAAAAGCCTCCGTTCTGCAGAACTGCAGGATTCCTGCCCGTAGGGCTGTCGTAAACCTCCTCAGAGTGGCTGGATCTGCCAGGTTTGGCCCCCTCTGAGTGGTTTGGTCCGTCCCATTTGGTCTGGGGCGTCTGGTAGCCCCCAGACACGTTTCCTCCCACCACCTTTCTGTAGTTGCTGTTGTCTGTGGCTTTAAACGAGGAACTTTTGCTGAGGACAACCCCAGGGACACTGTAGCTGGGATCCGCAAAGAAGACGTCCTTCCGAAAGGCATGGCGCTCGATGATGGGCGTGGCGTACTCCGGCTCCTGATTGGTCAGTGGGAGAGCGTACTGATTGGCCGTGTGCAGGTAGTCGTAATGAGACGTGGCCTCATTGGTATTGTCCTTGGAGTCCGTGTCCATGGGCCTGAAGGTGGAGCCTTTCCTGGACACCGTTCCCACGCCAAGCATCAGCGGCTGCTGGTAGTCTGAAAAGAGAGTGAGAGATCAGACAGAGATCAGACAGTGATTAAAGAGAGATCTGAGTGAGATGAGAGAGATCAGATTGAGATCAGAGTGAGATGAGAGCGATCAGATAGAAATCAGAGTGAGAGATCAGAGAGTGAGATCAGAGAGTGAGATCAGAGAGTGAGATCAGAGAGAGATCAAATAGAGATCAGTGTGAGATAAGATAAGAAATCAGCGTGAGATCAGAGTGTGAGATCAGAGAGAGATCAAATAGAGATCAGTGTGAGATCAGATGAGAGATCAGAAAAGAGATCAGCGTGAGATCAGAGTGAGAGATCGGAAAGAGAGCAGACAGTGATTAAAGAGAGATCCGAGTGAGATGAGAGAGATCAGATTGAGATCAGAGTGAGATGAGAGCGATCAGAGTAAGATAAGATAAGAAATCAGCGGAAGATCAGATGAGAGATCAGAGTGAGGGATCGGAAAGAGATCAGATAGAGATCAGTGTGAGATCAGACAGAAATCAGAGTGAGAGATCAGAAAGTGAGATTGGAAAGAGATTAGATAGAGATCAGTGTGAGATCAGAAAGTGAGATTGGAAAGAGATCAGAGTGAGGTTACAGTGAGGTCAGACAGAGAGATCAGATAAGTTCAGCAGACTAAAAAAGCAGGAGAACGTTAATTACTATTAAGGAATGTTCATGTATCCAAACGCTAACGCCTGCAGACCAAACCTGATATTACTCCACTGTAATGATGTTAAGGATGCAAATCTCTAGGAAAATCCCAACTCCATTCATTTTCAATTCACTGTGCTATGATGCAATTATATTTCCTATTTTTTTTTAGTTCACATTATAACTTTTCCAATGAGACCACTTCAGTTTATGTAGTATGGTTTAAAGCTGCATCAATAACTACAAATAATGTCATAATTAATGTTACTCGAGTGTGTATAATAATTATACAACTCCATTTTTTTAAAGGCTTAAAATAAATCAAATGCTAGTTTTAGTTGCCTGACAAATTTTCTTTGGCTAAAAGGACTTTAAATAATCAATTTACTAATTAACTTATAAATAACATTTTTGAGTAATTAACTCATTCATGAAAAATAACTTGAGTTAATTATGAATATCTAACTCATAAGTAATTATATTTATGACTCATGAATAAAGTAATTAAATTAAAAGCAGTGTTTGTATTAATTTGACAGCCTTAGTCTAAGGTTTTTTTTTTTTTTTTTTAAATACCTGGGAGATCTGGTTATTTGGATATCAGTTAAATTAATTTATCAGTTGAGAAAAGCCTTTTATAACCATAAGCAAAAGTGTCATTAGGATTTTTTTTTTGTGCTACAGTGCAAAATCGTTTAGCATTGGAGATGATTTTATATGATTTTATTTCACTGTATTTTTGAAAGCAGTCTTAATTTCTCAGAAACGATACCCATAACGTGAAAATAAACCCACCGGAAAGGCACTTGTATTCACGGAACAGATAGCTCATGTGGTGCCAACATGACGGCCATGCATCTTATAACTTTCAAGAATGACGAACAGCAGAACAGCTCCAAAAAAAGGGGTTAATACACAATAATAGAAGTTTTTGTAAATAAATATGTGAGAAACACTGCTTGTACATTCTTTGGGGGGGGGAAAAGTATGCTGCCTTTTAAAAGAATGACATACACTCGGTTTTGGCTTCTTTTCTTTCTGATCTGATTACTTAAGTGAGTGATGACACCGTTTTTAGCACTGATGCTCACTATAGATGGATTTTTTTTTTTAATGATATTGAAAGTCTGTACTGAATTCGGTATAAAGGGCTGTGCTTTTGCACCTATTAGTCTTTTGACCACAAACAACACAGAAAATGTGTTAAAATGTACTGCATTCACAGTTCTGACGCATCAACAGAGCATTTCCTCTGCACAGAAAAGAAAAAATCATCAGTGACATGTTCTATAGGTTAAGCTTGTTAACTGCTCAGGGTCTGAGAAGTGAACACTCAGGTTAGAGCTGCAGATTATAATATAATAATATAAATATAATATATAATATAACCTGTCCACATGTTAACGGTTTCTTTAAAATGCACTTGGATGTACTTAGATATGACATTTAGTATCCAAATGCTTTTGGCTATTCATGAGCTTGTAATTTTCTTAATTTATTATTAATTTTATTCTTTCACAGAATATGAAATCTCTCAGATTTCGTTATTTTTCCCCATAACAGTCATGTTTTCTTGTAATATTACCTCCTTTTCATGATCTACATAAAATCCACCATCTTTAACTCATCTTCACGAAGGAATAGTTTTAATTTAACCTTCTGATACACATTAAGAGCAAATCCTAAATCCTATTCGCTATATGTGCTCACTACATACAGTATAGTGTTGTAGAACCTATGCAATGCAAAATATGCTTTATAAAACAGGATCTGAGATTAGAAATATGTATAAGATCCTACTGGAAATTAACTGCTGACACACACACACACACACACACACACACACACACATATATATATATATATATATATATATATATATATATATATATATATATATATATATATATATATATATTTGCCTTCAAATAATATGAATATTTTGAGAAATCAGGCAGTATTCGAACAGTGACAAATCGAACACCTAGATAGAGGAGGGTGAACATTATAACAGCGTGTTATCGTGAACCTAATCGATTTCGGTGTAAAACAGTGCCAGGCTGATGAGCGAGGCTGGTGTCTGACCTGCCATGTCGCTGGTGACCAGGTCCATTTTGGGCAGGTGCTCTTTCTCCGAGCTGTAGCTGAAGGTGAACTCGGTGGACTGCTGTCTGGCAGACGGATATTTCACCTGCTTCCAGCAACCTGGACGTGCAAAAAAACCCAAGAACCAGTCATAGAGACGTGATGAAAGGACAGGCCTCACCCTGACAGAACCGCTAAGCCTTAAATCATACATTTCTGTCCCACGGAGAAAAGAAAAGACGAGGAGAAAGACTGCACTGGTAATGACAAAGCAGGAAAAGAACAACACGCACAGGAAGAATTTAGAGAAAATATGACCTGAACAAGCCAATTTTTTTTTTCCAGCAATTTCTCAAAACAAGCCTTAGGGTATTTTTTTTTAAAGTATAGTCAAAAAGCAGGAACCTGTTCAAACAGGAATCAATAAAACATGAGGTTGTAGTTTATTTCCCACCAACCTGAGAGACGGCACGATTGTTCAGATGAATATGGAGGAAGTGCTTGGATTAAGGTTGTTCCTTTGTGTAAACGGCTGTTTGGTTAAGCAGCTCATAGCAACAACCAAACAACCAAATTATTTTAAACCTGATATAAGAATATGATGAAAGTAAAATTGTGCAACAATCTGATTGGCTAAACGCGAGTTGCTAAGTAACAGCAACATCCACAATCTTGTTACTCCTGATAGCGCACTACTTCTTGAATTACACAGTGTAGCTTAATTATATAATAAAAGGACGGTAACAAAAGTCGCACTCCATATGATTAGAAAACAAATAAAAGTATTTGTTTGTGTGTGTATCGAGAGGCACAAACAGCACCAACAATTCAGTCTGCTCTTTATTTTAATTCTGTGTGTGTGTGTGTGTGTGTGTGTGTGTGTGTGTGTGTGTGTGTGTGTGTGTGTGTGTGTGTGTGGTGCTGCACGTTGTGAGACGTGGCCTGTTGAAAATTGGAAGTAAACACAGTTCCAGCTGCCAAAAATGTAACTTCTTCGTGAAGTGATTCATGTAGTGGAATAATTTAAACTAGCGGTCAGTGTGTAGCAGTTAACAGTAGCGCCTGTGTCAGTCTTTCTCCTAATAAAACACAGCAACATGGTGTGTGTATTTTCCACACTCGGTGTTTATAGACAGGAGTCAGGACGCTGCTGCTTCGCCAGGTTCCCTTCTGGGGCTTTAAATGTCAAGAGCTTTCAAGTGTGTTTACAGCTGTGTGTGAAGTAGTGTGAAGTACAGTGATGTGCGGAAATGAGCATTCTTGGCTCCTACTCGCTCCAGGATTCGCTTTTTTTGTACCACTGCATGAACTGTATTTGTTTATTTTGCTGCAAAATGTTTTAGGAGGTGTAATGTTCGGCTGCTGCTGTATGATGTTCATGTGTGATCATGCAGGACTGGGAAATGCGGTGTAGTGTGTGTACGTGTGAAAAGTTCATACCAGACACTCATGCTTTCATACTTTTTTAACCAGAGTTTGAAGATCAGTTTCAGTTGATCTGGATTTGATACAGGGAAAGAGATTCATGTCCGATTCACACTGTTTATAAGCTGAAGATTTAGGGGTTAATCTAAACAACGGAAACTCGTTTGCCCAAAAACTGAAATTTCTGCGCTGTGTTCATGAACTGACCTGCTTGTGGAAGATCTGCAGAGTCGTACATGTTCTCTTTGCTCTTCTTCCTGAAGAGAGAGAGAGAGGGAGAGAGAATTAGTCAGAGAGAGACAGAAAGAAGGGAAGAGAGAGGGAGGGAGATAGAATCACAGAGAGACACACATTAGGAAGAGAGAGACAAAAAGAAGGTCAGAAAAGAGAGAGAGGGGGGAGAGACGCGCACACAGTGAATTAGATTTAGTGAGAGCGACAAGGAGACAAAAAGTGAAAAAAAGACAGACAAAGAGACAGAAAGAAGGGAAAAAGAGAGAGAGATGGAGAGACAGACGCAGACAGAAAGAATTAGAGTTGGAGAGAAAGACAGAAAGAAGGTGAGAGAGAGAGAGAGAGAGAGAGAGAGAGAGATGCATACAATGAATTAGAGTCATAGAGACAAAGAGACAGAAATAAGGGAAAAGAGAAAGAGAAAAAGAGAGAAAGAAGAGAAGCGGGAGACAGATTAACGTGAGCAGAGTCTTTCCCTCAGGATCTCCAGCTCTCAGGTTATTGTTCCTGCTGCACTCCTCCACAGCTTTATCATCCTTCCCCCAAATCCCTCCATCCCCAGCCTGACACAGAGCGGGTCAATCTCCTGACTCTGACCTTTGGCCCTCCTTCCCTCCCTCCTTTTCTTCTCCTCCTCCCTCTTCGCTTCCTTTTCTCTTCCACAGGCGGCTATACAATAAGTGTGATCAGAAGGATGATAATACCACTGTCAGTTGCTCGGTCATGTACATCAGCGGCCCATATGTTTATCAGCGCAGACAACAACCACCAGCTTGTGCGCGCGCAAACACACACACACACACACACACACACACACATGTCTGCGTATCTCCACCAGTTCAATAAAACCTGTCCTATAAGCAGCAGAAAGCGAGTGAAGATAAACCCAGGACATTAATCATCTCAGAGCTCCTGCTTCTCGCAAGTCTTAGATAAGGAAAGGTAGACACGTCAATCGACCAATTTACAGCACTGCCATTGTAAAATGAGCAATTCTCTCAAATGAAGCTGTGGGTAAATTCAGTTTACAGTTAACTTCTCTTTAGCGTGGATTTACAGTTCACCAAGCTGTGTAAGGACACTCGCAGGAGTCCACCTTCATACTTGTACACAATGCGAGTGTGTAGACTAACTTGCAGTGTCACGTGAACCTAACCAGAATTTTAAAAAAAAACAAAAAAAAACAGCCATCTCTGAGCCAAAAAATACACAAAGCAGAGTTTAGTGTTTCAGTGCAGGAATAAGAAATAAAATGCAACACGGTTGTTTTGACTCATTTCTGGTCAACCTGTACATTTTCCAGCAGCTATACTCAATCAGTCTATTGCCAGTGCAGGTCCTGTATGTTTACATTTACATCGCAGAAACGTTTGATGTCTGGAACAAAATCTGCTGGTGTGTGCTGCATTTCTCTTTAGACTTGTATTCAGTCTATCGTAACAACAGCTTAAGCGTCATCGGGTGCACTTACTTCTGCAGCACTTTAAAGGTGCAGATCCCGGACACCAGCAGCACGGCGACACACACCACCGCCGACACCACGATGGTGATCAGCTTCACTGTGGATGGAGGAAAAGGATGAACATTACAGGCAAGTGTATAATGTCTACTGTATAAGGCAGGAGATGTAGATGAAGCTGTACCCAGATCAGACTGAGGCAGGTGCTCGGAGATTTCGTCTTCATTCGGTTTGGGCTGGCTGGACAAAACCTCCTGCGTGACCTGAGACGTCATCGTGACTACTGCCAACACTAGTGCAGATATAACAGGATTACAAGTTAGGTCCAGTTTTCTGGTGGAATATATTTTTTTCCCTTGATTTCTTTTTTCATATTTATTCAACATCATTACATCCTCTTTTTAAAGAAATGTATCAAAGGTGCAAAAGTTAATAGTCATACAAATGATGCCGACCTTCTCTTACATCACTGTGTCCAGAAGCTGAGGTGTTTGTGTAACCCTAACATGCATACACCACTGAAGAATCCCTCCATCCTTTTCCATCTCCATCACACACTCACCTGTCGAATCTCTGATGTACGAGCAGCCCAGGAGCTCCGCACTCAGGCTGATCCCCCGGTGCCACTGCAGAGGGATGACACGGACGTAACGTGCGGCAAAAGAGGGACGGAAAGTGTTGCGTGTCTGGTAGAGATTGTCCACGTTCCCTTCAAATACCTGCCAGACAAATATCACGGTTAAACAGAGAGCAAACAGCAACCGGAGTTGCTGTTCACATAATTAACCGATTCGCTGTCTCACCATATCTTCAGAGCTGTTATGCTGTGTGTATGTGCGCCAGCGGCTCTTCTCCTTGTACACGATCTTGTAGCTTTTCACAAAGTAACCGGAATCTGAACCCTTGGTTAAAATCCCTAAAAATAAACACAACATTTGTTACAGATAGATAAGCATAAAATACTGGAAAAAAAAAAAAAAAAAAAAACATTTATATTGAAAACAAAATGATCTACAAAAATAAATGAAGACAAATAAACATTCAGCACAGGGGTGCACAAACTTTTGTCCATATAGTGTATGATGATAAAAGCACAGTATGTTAGTTGTAAATAAATAAATCCATTTTTTTGGAACTTTTGATAAGTCTGCATCACTATGGTATTAAGCAGGAAGTGACTGAAACTGCAGTTAAAAACAAACACATTATCTGCATTATGGAGTCAATTCTGAACGTTTGTGTCTTTATAAACATCACGCAAGGAGATTACTGCTATCATGAGAAAGCATTAGGTATAAAACTCGCTTCGTGGCCACTGAGGGAACCTGGATTTTCGTGTCTGACTTCCTGCTGCCGTACAGCCAAAACGTCTTCTCCCGGTGCCTGAGTGGCGAACCAGAGACCTGTCATTACCTCATTTTTCACCCGTCAGAACTCAAGAGCTTGTGTGTTCAGCCATCATGCATGAAACCTACTAATTTGGTGATTAGGCAGTTCAGAAAAAAAAACAGCAAAACAATTCTGCCTGTTGATGTGGTTTAAAAAAAAAAAAAAAGCTCTTTAAGAGAAAAAGCAAACCAACAAGGTGCTGGTATCAGAGTTTGGAATTTGCATTCAAATAAATATGTTCCATTACAAAATGCATTTCGTTTTAATGCAACAATACTACAATATCCTCATCCTCTCAGTCAAAACCTTTTACTGGGCATAAAGTGCTCTATGCACACTCTACAGTGGTTTTTACGTTACACTCTAGGTAGTGAGTCAATATCCTGGAACAGAAGTAGTCAACTCAAATTAGTAAAGTTCCAGCTACAGGCTTGTCTTGCTTACAAAGTTTCGGATAAGTAACTATCATGACTGAATGACAGCAACAGTTAACATTTAATGTCTAATAATTAGCGATTAGTTTATGGCTAAAAATACGAATTTTAAGTGGTTGTTTTGTACAGTAGTAGCACTTCGAGTTACCTCTTTTGACTAGTGCCTGAAAAATCTTTGAATGTCTGTGAAACTTTCTGAGCTAATGTCTCTAGTCCGGTAGCTAGCCTCTGGTCCAATTAGCTTCCGTCACCTTAATAATTGACGTTAATGGACATGATTAGCCATAACAGATAATCTACTACAGGAGCCATACAGGTTGATGTTTAACAAACTGTAGTGCACTACGCCCATTTTTTAATAGTCTACTACAGTATTTTTATGTGTACTCGGTTTGGTCCGCTGAAATACTTCCCTGGGTTCATGTCTATACCATGGTCCACCCGTTGATGGCCCCTGATGAAGGAAGACATCTGGGATTGGACCTTAGATCACAAGTATGAAAGGTAAAATCAAGCTAAATATCAGTGATAAGAAAACATTACAGTGGGTAATTAAATTTTTTTTTAAAAATCTGAAACATTCTAGAGTGCTATAAAATTGCCAAAGAAGATTAGAAAAGGATAGAAACTTTGTCAGACAGTCACTACACTACAGAAGATCACTGTTCCATCCAGCAGAGGAATGATCAGGACGATCATGTGACCTGTGAATTTGACCTTTCAGTGGTCTACACTCTTATTCGCTCCACCCACAGGTCCCCGTTTTGATCTCTTGGACCAAGAACAAGAAGTGTAACCTAACTCAGCCCAGATATTTAGTTACAGAAAGGCCTCCTTTGGAAATAAAAAATTTTATATCATATTGCATTGTGCTTTAAATCTTTATTAAAAAAACAACAACAACAGTAGTCAAGTAAATCTGCACCCTGAACCATCTCCTCTCTCGTTTACACTGCTGAGGATAACGCTTCCTGCTGAAGCCAGGAGAACATCAGAGGCCGATGACTTTCTCTAAATACAGAGCAGTATTCTTCAGTGACACTCGGTCTCATCATATTATACCAGCGCTGCTAAGATAACAGAGCGTCCTCTCTCTGAGGAGCCGAGTTCAGTCACAAACATCACATTTTAAAAAAAAACATGGCTTCCGTGCAGAACACAAAGCGAGCCTTCTCTCGTCCTGGGTTCGGCCTGGCCGCCAAGTTACAAGAATAAACTCCTGCCTGCTCCCATACTGAAATGTGCCTTTGTAAATAAACAAGTAAATAAAATAAAAGCCGGGAAGAAAAAAACAGAAGGGCTTTCAATGCTTTTACGCAACACCAGAAATAAAGCTGCAGTGATCAGCTGGGGGTAAGGCGGAGGAGCACGGGAACTCTCATGTGCTCTAGGGAGCTAACATTGGATACTTCATCGACGGTCACGAGAAAGAGCCTTTGTAAGCATAATTACCCCTTGTAACAGTCTCTGGACTGAAGCCTGCACTCTGATCCCTTTCCTTCTCTCTCTCTCTGACAGATGTGTGTATAGAGAGCTCTAATCCTGCTAATCTGCATTATTCCAGAACAGGAGGGGGAAAAAAAGGTTGAAAACTGATCAAGAAAAACAGCTGAAATCTGAGAAGCAGAGTTTCACTGAGCTTTTAGATTGTGAGTGTTGAGCCGGAGATGATTTGTACCTACGCTCTGGCCTGGTGAACTTAGATTACAACTAACTAATATAGAGAGACACAGATTAGGAAACAGATGCAGGAACGCTGTTTTAGCCACACGTTATGCTGGTGTGAATGTGCGGAATCTCCAAACCACATCCAGCAGTTAAAACCCCTTAAAAAAAAAAAAAAAAGCCATGAAAATCGAGATTTTTGATGTGGCAGAAACCTTATTCATAAATCAACTGAAAACGGGGAACAACACTGGAATTTGGTGTTTGAATGTAATGCATATTAATGCAAAATACAGCTGTCAGATTTCAGGCTGTGTTGCCAAAGACACATTTAACTACAAGTGTAAATGCACGTTGTTAAAATATTATCGGGATACAATCCAGAACCTCTGCAAGCATCATGCTAAAGCTCACAGGCATTGCGGCCAAGCTGTTACATGGCAGCCATCATACGACCATGGCATAATTATTATTTTTATTTTTTTCCCCTCTATTCAACATAAAAAGTCAGCCAAAATTCAAGCCCTAATTTTTATAGCTAAAAAGAAATTATGAAAAAATTCAGGGTAGTTTAACGCACATAACAGAAGAAGTTTTTTCAGTGATTTGTCTAAGGGCATTCAGGTAAAAGAACAAAGATAAAAATCAATAATTTGCAGTAAACCTTAGATTCTTATTCATCATAAATTTACCTTTGCTCCAACAGTGCAAATTTTCTTCAATGAGAAAAGGTGTATTGAGCATCACTTTCTCATTTGAACTAATATTACAAGCTAATGTAGTGAGTTAGGGAACATCAGATAGCTAAACTAGCAAAGGCTCCACTAAATAAACCATGCACATGCTTCATTAACCTTTAAAGCATAGAAATATAGCTTTGATATGAATATTTACATTTGAAATGTTTTGTAAAATCTATTTTTTCAGTGTATGTGCAAGTTTTTCCATTTTACTGATGGACAACTGTTAATTTCCTGGAGAATGATATCATCCGTTACTTAGGTCACTAATGTGTATATCTGCTGTGACTGATAAGCATGAAAAGTAAGTACGATGCTTTAGTAACTCTAACCTGTGATCCTCTTCTTCTCTCCCAGGTCGAGTTGGAGCCAGAGTTTACTGTCAGACCCGTTGTCCAAATTTCCTGTCGGGGAGACGGAGTGGCCGAGGCCTGGGGACCAATCCCTCTGAGTCCCATCGAATACGTCCTTCTCCCACGAGGAGCTAACAGATATGGGCTGAAGTACTATCTGTCTGGAACAGTCTGTAGAGGGAGAAAAGGAAAGAAAAGAGAGCACTTTTATCAATAGACATAGTCATAAACCAGTTCTACAGAAATCCAGCTTTAGCTATAGATCCCTAATGAATGAATCAGAGGCGACTGTGGTGACAAGCACAGGACAGCCGTTATGATCACAGCTGCAGTTCTTAGGTACAAATCTACAGCATCCAGGTGAGAACACTGAACACAAGAGTGAGACTTGGACAGAAACTGTTATTTGGAAGTGAAAATCTTTAGGGTGTCCATGTGGGACCGTCCCCACCAGCACAAGGTGAAGAAAGAAGTGCAAGATGAATCAGGCAGATCCGGAGAGTGAGAGGAACCACAGCAGTGGAAGTGAGTCAGGATCTGGCACCGGCTTCACATCAGGCATCTGGAGTGCATGTCACGTCCCAAATAACACAACAGGGTACTAACGAGTATGAAAATAGCGCACCACCAGCTGTTACTTCATATACTTACTATGCAGAACAACAGTATGAGCGTCGGGATGCTGCTGTATGCTGATTGGCCAGGATTAGTCATTTATAGCCTAACATCCCCACCCTAATAACTCTAGTCTACCCTCTTCTATATCAAACATGCAATATTTACATATACAGACAGACTGACACAGACAGACAGACAGAAATGGATAAAGACAGACAGGCAGTCAGACAGACAAACTGATATGGACAGTTAGACAGATACAGACAGATACATAGATAGAGGCAGACAGACAAACAGACAGACAGCTTAAGTTAGTGATCTTACAGCCTCAGTCAGTGATCTTACAGCCTCGGTCAGTGATCTTACAGCCTCGGTCAGTGATCTTACAGCCTCGGTCAGTGATGATATACATAAAACAGTATATCAACATGACATACATACAATATTCATTCAGTCAGTGATCTTACAACCTCAGTCAGTGATCTTACAGCCTCAGTCAGTGATCTTACGGCTTCAGTCAGTGATGATATAGCTTCAGTCAGTGATCTTACAGCCTCGGTCAGTGATCTTACGGCCTCAGTCAGTGCTCTTACGGCTTCAGTCAGTGCTCTTACGGCTTCAGTCAGTGCTCTTACGGCTTCAGTCAGTGCTCTTACACCTTTGGTCAGTGATGATATAGCTTCAGTCAGTGATCTTCCAGCCTCAGTCAGTGAGCTTACAGCTTCAGTCAGTGAGCTTATAGTAACGTGGCCTTTACACATGCAGTTACATTGACAACAGATTTTGCCCGACAGGAAAGCAATGAAAAAGGATATAAAAAACATCAAAAAGAAATAGCGCTGCTTTTCTGGCTGTGTACGCAGTATGTTCAACATAAAATGCATGCGGGCTGTGACTTATTTATGGTGCTCACTGACTCAACAGGAGGGAAAAAATCCTCTTAAAAAGCTCAGCATGTGTTTACTTAAACAGGGTCACGTGTGTGCGGAACATATCTGTATCAAGAAAAGAAATAAGAAAGCTCTTTTACTTCCCCGGCTGAAAGCCACTTCCTTGGTGTGTCAGTGTTTGATGGTACGAGTGTGAGGCGAAGCGTGGAAGGGGGGTGGGACACTGATCCTGATTGAAGTGGCTGGAGATGGATTGACAGTAATGAGGTTTCAGTTGGTTTTAAAGAGTGGGGGTTGTCTGTCACGGTCTTACGTGCACTGTGGTGTGGTAAATTAATTTCAGAGAAAAGCTCATTGATTTGTAGCCACTTATCTACTCCAGTCAGGGTGTGTGTGTGTGTGTGTGTGTGTGTGTGTGGTGGCCATCCTGCGACATCATCCTAGGGAAACACAACTAGTAGTGTTTTTCTGCTGGGGCGCAGACATGAGCAGGTGTGTGAAGCGGCCGTTGGAGCTCGGTGTTGACAGCAGGCTGCCGTTTGGTCTGTTAGCGTGGTTCTTGGCACAGAGAGCCACCTGAGACGTGCCAGCACAAGTCAAGCTACTCTGCTGAAATAAAACCCTCCTGCTGCCAGTCTGTCAGGTAGAAATAAATCTAATCAGGAGATAAGAGGTTCCCACGCTTCCTAAAGCAGCCTGAGAAACCACCAGCAGGAGTTTCACTCGCTCCAACACACACACACACACACACACACACACAAAAGATTTTCCCTCAGGATCATCCCAACTACATTTCTATTTGACACATTGTTCGAATTGGAATGTAATAAAAATATAATAATTCTAACAATATATAAACAGTTTAAGGAAGGAAAGAAAGAAGCAATGAAGGAGGTAGGGAAGGGAAGGAAGGAAAAGGAGAAAGGGAGAAGGGAAGGAAGAATGAAAGAAAGACAGAGAGAGAAAAAAAAGACTGAAAAAGCGATGAAAGAAAATGAGAAAGTGTGCAGAGCAGAAGAAGGAAAGCTGAGAAAGAGAGAAAAGGAAAATATAGAGGAGAGAGAGTGCAGAAGACGATGATTATTGTTGCTGGTGCTATTATGAATCACTAAGTGAGGCTGTTGGAGGCGTGTCCTGTGGGCGGAGCTTTGAAGGTTGTGGAGTTTAGGTGCTAAGAGCAGCTTCAAAGCACTTCCGCACCTTCTGTATAAAGTTCTTGGGACAGAAAGTAATTCATCATCATCAAATGGGAATATATAATAGAAATATACATGCTTATAGAGAGAGAAAAAAAAAAAAATCACTTACCGTTGGTGACGAATGTGAAGAGAGATTCAGACAAAGAGCCGCTAAAAGAGAAGAAGAAGAGAAAAAAGAGAAAGAAAGATCAGTCAGTGATTATAATTACAGTGATAAATGGAGGGAAACACCCACTGGGGGTAAAGAGCAGATCCTCTATTGTCCCACTCCCAAATCACTGCTAAACCAAGTGAGGCTTTTGTTCCTAAAGACCCCCTGCTGCCCCTGCAACTCCCCCCACCACACACACACACACACACACACACACACACACACACACACACACACACACACACACACACACACACACGTCTGCGGTGAGCCGAGCCGCCTGACAGAGCTGTGCTGGAGCTAATTAGAGGGCGCATGGCGGGAAATTGCACCTCTCACAGCTATTACTTAAGAACGTGCCATTTTCACAGGCGTCCTGGCTGCCATTTCCTTTTCATCATTCCTAGCATTAACGTTGGGAGTTGAGCCCCGCACGTGGAAAAAGAGTTTGACTCGCCATAAAAAGGCAGCATGAATAAATAAGATGACTCAGGTTTAATCACTGGCCACCAACACACAGCCACACTGAGCAACAACAAATGTGCACAAGTGCTGTACTCGCTTCAGGCATGCCAAGCAGGGAAAGTGACTATTGAATCGTATTGATCCCAACGTTCCTCCGAGCGTAAAGCTGTCTCTGGAGAGCCTCCATCATCAATCCAGTCCTCTTGGAGTAGATTTGCTTCTAACAGAAATCTGTCTCAGTGATGAGAGGAAACTCGTCTGAACACCAGCCACACACATTTCACAGGCTCAAGTATCTTTCGGCTAGAAATCATTTCAACCTATTTTTATTCGTGTTAAAAATGTATTGATTTTTACAAATCTCACAGATTAGTCAGTTCGAGGATTAGTCTACGCAGATTAGTCAGTTCGAGGGATGCTGTAGCGCATGGGATCCTGTAGCGCGCGGGATGCTGTAGCGCATGGGATGCTGAAGCGTTTTAAATATTTGTTCGAATTTTCAAACGGGCACGTTAACAAAATAAATCACAAACCCAAAACCTCTAGCATTTATACGCCAAGTCTTGCCAAAGACAACACTGAGAAAACAAAGATGAGTTATGAGTTCATTTCAAAACACTATTTTCCAAATGTATTACTTTTTTCCAATACTGTATCACAATTTGTTTTGTTTAGATAAATACATAAATTGTTAGTAAGGAATAAACACCTGTGGTTGTGCTGTTAGAGGAAAATAATCAGTGATGTGTCCTGACACAAAGCGTTAGCATACTAAAGAGTTACTGTTACCACCCGGTAGTGAATTATTTTTTATAACAGCACGTCCAAAAGTGTTTCATTCCTCTTATACCACAGCAATTCTTTATTCATTAAAGAACAACACATCATATATTTTATCCATTTTTAGTTACATTTACTGCTGTGGAATGTCCATGACATTAAAACACACTTGTCATCTTACTGAGAATCCTGAAAGTGCAACTTCCCATGGCACAATGAAAATTCTGACATTGGAGACTTCTTCCATAAATGTTAAATAAATAACATGTTTTTTAAAATATATTTATTATTAGTCATGGTTTATTTGGATCGTCCACAATGCAGTTACTCTCAGAATCGAGAATTGTGGAATAAACTAAAATAAAGTGCTAAATGAAAAGCCCCACTGCTCAGCGGTCTTGCTGTGAAGCACAACATTGTCCTAATGCCAGTAAATTCTCGACATGCTGTTTTCCCACTTCACCATTCAAAGTAATATCTTTTGGTGAAAAACCACAGCGGACGCCGATTTCTGAAAGAGCTGGGGCTTAACAAACCTCAAGGGCGAATCAACAGAAGGCCATCTTGCGCTGGCTGCGACGCATTTCAAATGCACCACGTGATTACAGACAGACTTGAGAAGCCAACGGTACAGCCGTCTCATTTCAACATGTAGAAAGCAGTTTCCCAGCAGGCACTTCTGTCCTGTCACCGCTCCAGATAACATGCTGCCAGCTCCGGATATACAAAATAAAAGGATAAACCGTTGAACAAATCTGTGGCACAGCCCTACTCCAAACAAAACACTCCTCACACGAGGCAAGGCTTGGCCCATCAAATCCCGTCCCACCAGCAGCAGGAAGAGATGCACAGGTAAATTAAGATGCGTCTCTGAAGAACATGTCCACACTCGCACACCAAACGCTCTGCGCTAGAGATGGAATAAACTCTCCTTTTAATCACATCAGCAAAGTGAACTGTTACTGTCACTACACTAAGCATGCTGTTTAACGGATACTGAGCAGCGTAACTAGACACACACCACACACACACACACACTTACTGTAAAGAGCCTTTATAAGCAGCTTTTTAACCTCATTTCTACCCACAGCATCTGTAACGCACGTGTGATTACAACAGACAAGAGCTTTAAATCATTCTCTGCACCGAGAAATGAATAGACAAATGGTTAGAAAGAAAGAAAGAAAGAAAGAAAGAAAGAAGGAAAAACAGGAAAAAGGAAAGAAAGGTGTGTGTGTGAGAGAGATAGTAAAAGAAACAAAAAAAAACAGGAAAGAAAAAAGTAACAAAGAATTTAAATGAGGAAGAATGGAGAAAAGAAGGGTAAAACAGGAAAAAAGAAAGAAAAGCAAAAAAAAAAAAAGAAAAAAGAAAAAAGAAAGAAGAATAGAATGAGGGAAAAAAGAAAAAGAAGGCCAGGAAACACAAAATGTAACAAAATGTATAAGAGGAAGAATGGGGGAAAGAAGAGTAACAAAGAATTTAAATGAAGAAGAAGGTGAAGGTTAAAAACAGGAAAAAAGAAAGGTGTGAGTGAGAGAAAAGGGACAAGAAAGAGGGAAAGAAAGAGACAGGAAACAAACAAAAAAAAAACCAGAGAAAAGGGGAAACAAAAAAAGAGTAACAAATTATTTTAAAGAGGAAGAATGGGGAAGAGAAGGGGAAAACAGGAAAGAAAAGTAAAGTATGTGGGAGAGAAAGGAAGGAAGAAACACTAACACTGGTATGTACATACACACATACATATATATATACACATATCTCACACACACACACACACACACACAATATGTATATATATGTTAAAGCTCAATCTCAGCTCCAGTAACACTACACTGGTATGTACATACACACATACATATATATATACATATCTCTCACACACACACACACACACACACAATATGTATATATATGTCAAAGCTCAATCTCAGCTCCAGTAACACTACACTGGTATGTACATACACACATAGATATATATATATATATATATATATATATATATATATATATATATATATATATATATATATATATATATATACATATCTCACACACACACACACACACACACACACACACACACATTATATGTATATATATGTTAGAGCTCAATCTCAGCTCCAGTAACACTACATTGAGACTCCTGACTCCTGACTGAAGATTAGTGGAGTAAACTCACGGCTTGGACTGGATGCCGTTGGCTTGCACTGACTCGTAGTAGCGAAGTCCTCTCTGCTTCTCCACTGTGATCTCTCCCCCAAACTGGTCTGGAAAGATTCCTGCGTGGACCGCAGCTTTACACAGAACTGACGTCTGAAATGAAGAACCAGGAGAAAGAGAACACACACGTAAGCACACGCATACAAAGGCACGCATACACTCCCACCCACCTAGACATGTACACACTTATGCACATACACATGTACACAGAGGTACACACGCAGGCATATACATACATGCACATCTATGCATTTAAACAAACACACACACACACACGTACATACGCACACCTAAGTATGCATGCATATATGTATACACACACATATGTATGCATGTACAAACACACACACTTATGTACATATGTACATACATACATATATATACATTTCACACACACACATATACACACACACACACACATTATATGTATATATATGTTAGAGCTCAATCTCAGTTCCAGTAACTTGTCTTTGTCAGCCTCAACAGGAAGTGTTTTCCATTTCCAGATACATTTTTTTGTGAGATTACTGCTGAACACACACTTTTCAGAGCTGAGATGTGGATAAAGAGAGCACAGTATTGCTGAAGTAATGAGCCACAATTACAGTCACTGCAGCATGCTGTAGGAACACACACTCACACACACCTACTGAAAACCTGTGAACAAAGTAATTACCTCAGGCTTTCCACCAATCAGGAGACATTATGCTGACTTTCATCATGATCTAGGATAATTTTGAGCTTTTTATCTGGCTCCAGTGGCCTGATCCCTGATCTGCAGCTCCACCTGTCTAGCTCTGTGTGTTTTCTCTGTGAGTTATATATACTGTCGCTCAGTTGCTCTACATCAGACTCTTCACTAGCGGGACGTGGTAATAGAGTACACATTGGGTCTGATCAGCAGAAACAGCTGCTGGTATTCAGGACGTTCTGCCTCAGGAACCTGATCGTTAATCGTTAATTAATTAATCCAGGGCCATGACTACACCGCAGCTGGATTACAGAATTCAGCGCTAATGCTTTTGACTAAATCTTTCTCAGTTTAAGCACTTAGATGAGAACGGCGCCGCTGAAAGGCTTTCATCCTCAATGGCGTGTGCTGAAACTTTCACGATGTCACGACATTTCTACAATTCAAGATACAGTACGTAACCTGACACAGAGGTCTGCTAAGAAACTTCCAGCAAAACCTGTGTTGATTTAACAAAAAAATAAATAAATCGGAAAATATATTAAAAAATTTATTCTGTATAAATAATTCTATCGATTTAGGACAAAATTTAACATGAAATCAGCTGCTAATTATTAAGAAGAAAAAGAAAAAAGCAGAACGACTCGACAGGGAGGCCTCCTCTGCCAGCAGGTCTAGTCCTTCTTGTTACTAAATTGTAAGCCTGAAATATCCTTAAAATATCCTACTTGAAACAGGAAGGAAGCTATTGAAGAAAAATGATTTGACCTTGACACTGTTCGGATCAATTCCAAAATCTAATCAATTCATCTGCTGGTTACAACGATCATTCTACATTAATAATGCAAACATTCAACCATAAAATACAAAAAAAAACTATAATGCAAGTTATTTTTAAAATGTATACACAATATCATCATATTTTCGATATCTGTGGTATAATTGATCACAATATCGATATTTATATCGTCATATTGCCCAGCACTATTTTTGCTAAAAATCTAGTCTAAAATATCTCTCTATTAATGAACAGTTTAAAAACACACAAGCCAGTGGTGAAAATTACAGCAAAAAAATTATTACGAAATCTTTGTACAAGTGTCTTTACCTTGCCTTGTGCGTGTGTGTGTGCGTGTGTAAAACACACGATAATGATACACTTCTTTTTCCTTTCTTACTGTAAAACATCCAAATTCCTGATTTTTGCGTCTACCTGCTTCCTGAACCGAGCTGCTCCGGGTTTAAAGTGCCGCAAACAAATGTTTTCGGTTCGTTCTGATACTATAGACAGCGACGCACTGGGTGCATGCAATTTACACACAAGCGATTTTTACTCCTGAATTTTTATTTTTTAGCAGCAGAAGTTTTGATTTGTGGTCAAAAAGGAAACTCGTCACACTTTAGTAGGAAGACGTCTGATTTGTGGTCAAATGGGTGGGTTTGTACATGGTCTATAGCTAACTGTGATACCAGTGAAACCATAGCAACCGGCAGTCAACTAAGGGTAGGAACGCCCATTAACGAGTGATTTGAACAAACAAACAAACAGACAGAAAACAAATAAATAAATGTGGTGTTAGCACAGGGTAAGATTTAGCCTCCTTGAGAGTTGAAAAAGTTTGGTCTTGGACATTAAATTGATAAACAGAACTGTCAAATTTCACATTTGAGTATAATTTATCAATTAATTTGCACTAACCGCACTAATACAGAGCTATTGACCATAATGTGCTTAAAGTGTATGAGTAATTGTCACTAACAAGACGATAAACAATAATTCCCTCTGTCTGCAGAAGCAAATCCTACAATGTCACACCAGTTTGTTCACAGCACCTTTCTGCTGGTATCAGTCCTTCCCCTAGAGCAGCTCATTAACACTATGTGACTAACAGGACTTTGATCAGTTGTGTTTACACAAAGACAAGCTCTTACAGTGTACAGCAGTTTCGTTTAGACAGTGAATGAAGGCATTTAGAAGCACTGAGGCGGGATCAGATCAACCATGTGGAGCTTAAACGCTGACGGTTTCTGTTTTGTGTGTTTGTTATGTATGCTGTGGCCACATCCGAGACTTGTGTGTGTAACCTAACAGCTCTGAGCTCCACCCGTTCTTTTTACAAAAGCCGTTGTGAGATAATCAGCCACACTGCCTGTGAGTGTGAACAGAGTCGACACCCGTACCTGAGAAGCCAGACTTCTAGCATTTGCTGAAGAGTCTGGTCGCTAATAGAGGCCAAGAACTGCCTACCTTTTTTTTTTTTTTTAAACCCCATTTTCTCCCAATATGCTCATTTTGCCAACTCCAAATCTCCATCTTGCTCTAAAAAGTTTCGCGTTCACAAATGTTCACAAGTTTACCCGCTGAAAACCTGAAGCATGAACAGCCAATCAGATTGCAACCTTCAAGATCCTGAATCTTCCAGTCAGAAAAGTGTACAAGACTCTCTGTAGCTTGTGGGTGGGGTGTCTGATACCGTCAGTAGAGCTGCCTTTGATTACAAAGCATACCTCAGATTTTTCTGACTGGGTAAAACGCCGCTTCAACTGGGAATTCCTATTCGGAAAGCACGTGCCAGCTCATCAACAGTACATAAAGCTCTAACGCTGACCATATGGTCTGCTGTTTTGACAAGGGAAATACTTCACAATGTTAAATTTATCGCTCATGTCATTAATATTAGCTGGCTAGCTTGCTCTTAACAAAAGACAATCTTAATTCTGACATAAAAAAGATATACGTTCCAACTTCCCACTTCTGAGTCAAGTTGAACGCAACATTAAGACCTCGGTTAAGACCCCACAGGCTGTATCATCATGTCTTGATTGCTCCCTGGAGATTATCTCACACCTCCAAGACTGTAAAGAGGACATGAAGGCAAACAGAACCCCAAACTTTGTGGGTAAACATTTGTGGTCTGGTAATAATTCGCTCACTTCCTGAACAAAAACGACACAGTTCCAGGATGAGTTCCTGTTTTGCTGTTTTGACTGTAGGGACCACGAGCATTGTGTGAAATAATAAAAGTGTTACAAGCTGTGTGATGGAACCAACAATTCAAACGTACAGAGACACAGTGAACAGTGAAGCTGAGACTGAGGATGTTTTAGGGTGCAAACTGAAAGAAAAATGGGTTTTTAATTCAAACACATCGGATTCCTCTCCCACGTCGTTACAACAAATGGTCCAATCATATTCAACAAGAGAGGCTCATTTTGTCTGGCATCATGTTCACATTTACGCCAAGAAGTCACACTAACCACAGAATGGGAACGGGAGGAAAATAGAAAGCTCCTTCAGTCAAAAAGGAAATAAACATCTGCATATAGATGTTAATTCTTACTTGATGTTCATTGTTCAGCCTGACTCCACTGACTTTCTGAGGTAACTATGAGAACAATGAGGGCTGAACAATTAATTTACCGCATGTGGACGTGGACACACACACACACACACACACACACACACACACACACACACACACACACACACACACACACCTCCCTGTTCTCTCAGATACTTCGCACTGAGCTGTCACACACAATGAAACACAATGAGACCAGCACTGAGCTTTCCTTCCCCCAGCCTCTATTCTCTAACCAAAAGCATCCCAGGCCTCCTGCTCAGAGGAGCCTCCATCCTGCCGCTCATCTCCAACACCAACCTGTTCTGCCTGCTCATAAATATCCCCCCCGTGCTCAGCGGGGGGAAAACTGTCCCCAGGGATGTCCCGTCACACTTCTCATCTCCTCTCTGATGAAATGCAGAACAATAAAAGCTGCACTCACATGTCTGTAGCCCTGAGAAACGTCTCCGGCCACGTCACCCGCTGCTGCTCCACATCCGGCTGGACAGAACTTCCTACACCATGAGACAACAATAAAGTAGTTGCTTAGACTTCAGCTAATTGTAGCGCACACGTGCACACACACGCGCGCGCACACAGACACACACAGACACACACGCGCGCGCACACAGACACACACAGACACACACAGACACACACAGACACACACAGACACACACAGACACACACAGATAACGTGACAGAGAATCAACAAGAGCTAGGGAGTTAATTTATGTGTGTGGAGAATGAAAGCAAAAGTGACGAAGGGATTCAGACCAACAAACAGTGACAATCTGGACTGAAATAAAAGACAGAGAGATAAAGGGGGAGAGAGGGTGAACGAGAGGGACAGAGAAAGAGAAGGAGAGAGACAAAGAGAGGGACAGAAAAAGAGGGCTGGAGAGAGAGCAACAAAAAGAGATGGAGAGAGACAGAAAGAAAGCATCAGAGATAAAGAGACAGAGAGCACGACTAAGAGAGACAGAAAGAAAGAAAGAGAGATGAAGAGAAAGAGACAGAGAAAGAGGGAGTTAGAGCGAGACAGACAGAAAAAAGAGAGAGAGGGACAGAGAGAGATAGAAAGAGACGGGGGGGGGGGGGGGGGGGGGGGGGGGGGGGGGGGGGGGGGGGGGGGGGGGGGGGGCATTTTACATGGAAGAAGCCTTCACTTTTCTTTAAGGCCAAAACAGGAGTTATGCTGAATCCTGTTCACTATATATGCGCACTACGTAGGCTATAATGCAGTACACTAGCCAAAAGAACATTTAAGATTCAGCCACAGAAAAAGAGTGACACTGAAACATACCTGTTGAAAAGGTATGTTTGTTAAACTAATGCAAGATCGCTTTAAGGTCACAATTTCTTTGCTCTTATATTTAATTAAATGATGAACATAATTAAACATATGTGAGATATATAAATACATGCGAGTGTGCCATAAATGACATGTTTACTCAGAGCCTTTTTTTGCCTACATGAAGATTTAAAGTAAAACGTGGGAGCTTGCCATCTGAAGTCTGTTTAAGAAACAGTAAAACAGTTACCTGTAGTGTGAAAGGGAGAAATGGCTGCCTTTGTCTGTGCACGTCAGCAGCTCTGAGGAGGAAAAGCACAGGAGGGACACAAACACAATGAGGGACAATAAGAGAAGCTCAGAAATGTCTCCTCAGCGGAAAACCAGGGATATCTCAACAAACAGCAGGAGGCACAACAGGACACACACACACAGGCATCACAACAGGATGAACAGCCTGCTTCCTTTACCACATCTGGCTTGAAAACACCTCCACACACACACACGAGCACTGATAAAGCATGGGAGTGGATATGTCATGTCGGGGTGAGAGCAGTGCGTTATGTCGGGACATGCTAAGTGAAGAGACGGTGAGGACATGCCGAGGCTTAGTCCGACTTAACGAGTGTAACCTGCTTTAAAATCCAATCACAATTCTAAAAAAAATTTTTTTTTTTTTTTACATTTAAAAAAAGAGAGAGAGAGAGAAAAAGAAAAATGGCGGACACCATGTGTTGGATTTCAGTGAATTTAGTTCTGTTCCACACTGTGCATAATCAAATAAAAAGAAAAACGCTTTGGCTGAAAACGCACTTGAAAAACTCACACATTGGTGAGAAATACGGCGACGAAAAAATGTAAACAAACTTTCGGCAAATCTGCACAGACATTATGAAAATGACCTGAATGCAGTGACCATGGAGCCAGTCTTTAATAAATGATCAAATGATTCTATAAATAATTAGTTTGAAACATTTTGTGCATTGCAGCATATTTGGAGTCCTTTGGCTCAGTTTAGCAGCGTGGATCTCCAGGGAAAAAAAAAAAAAAAAAAAGCTGCAACCCAAAACACAAGGCATGTTTAATTCACTTCCTGCAGCCGAGGTGATTCAGAGTCGAATCACTTTCTCACTGCAACTGACCCACTCTGGAGGTGGAAGCACGCCTCACTCACACACTCCTCACTCTCAGACCGGTTGTTTTGGTCCCGAGTGTGTTTGCTGTGTCATCACCTGCATAAAGAACCGCAGCGGGGAGGAGGAGAGCAGACTAAACACGGCGTATGTGAAGTGTATGAGAGGATGAAAGACGTCTGACCTACCTGTGTGGTTCACGGTGGTGTAGGAAAGCCGGAAGCCTCTGCCTGAGGAGTGACGGCTGGAGCGGAAGCTCACTGTGAGCTCGCTGGCGTCTGTGTAAAGCGGCTGGCTGGTCACTTTGGGGTGAGACTTCGGCTCGCCGCAGTACTGCCAGTACACTATCACACAACAGACACAGGGGTAGAAATATTATCCATGTCCATCCCACTTCATGTTATCGCCGGAGATTACCACGTTACTGTGCATAAATGAGTATTTTATTCATCACTAGGCTTGTGAGACGGGGTATAACATGCCATCGTCCGATCACGCCCCCTAGCCATCGCTCACTGACGACAGTGTCGGCCATGGCTCTGAGGAGAGGCGGAGAAAGGGGCGTGGCCAGATATGCATATCGTGTACATGTTACATCATTACAGTGGAAAACACACCAGAAGCTGGTTAAGAGCTTCCTAGTCTCTAGCATTAGTATTTAGTTGTGTGCTGTTTTTTTTAATTAATTAGTCATTAACAAGGTCAGGAATGTTTGCAAAACTGAAGTCAAGTTATCAGCTGTAACTAAGCTCATTATGAAATTGAAATAATAGTGAATAGTAGTGAAGTGACTTGTGGCCATGTATGGTGACCCATACTCGGAATTTGTGCTCTGCATTTAACCCATCCAAGTGCACACACACACACACACCGTGAACACACACCTGGAGCAGTGGGCAGCCTTTTTTTGCTGCGGCGCTCGGGGAGCAGTTGGGGGTTCGGTGCCTTGCTCAAGGGTCTCACCTCAGTCGTGGTATTGAGGGAGGAAGAGAGCGCTGGTCATTCACTCCCCCCACCTACAATCCCTGCCAGCCTGAGACTCGAACCCACGACCTTCAGGTTCACCTTCGGGTTACAAGTCCGACTCTCTAACCATTAGGCCACGACTTCCCGCTATATTTAATATTATATAAATGACATGTGCGCTGTGTTAAACAGCAGTGGAGATACTTATTGCATTCTTGTATAGTGAAGTTTCCCTGACAAACCACACGCTGTCTCATTTTCTTAATTTAAACCCCGAGTAAAGATTCACGGGTTTATCCGTTGGGCAGCAAGGACAAGGAAAGGTAAGATGCGTCAGAAAAAGATGTTTTGTTGCTCTGCTCACAAGTCAGACAGCAAGTTATTAAAGTTTGCATATGATACAAAAGAGACTGTAGGTACACACACATTACGAGATACAACACAATTTAATTCTGTCTGCCTTTAAGTTGCAGACACCACTCATAGCACATACCGGAAATCTGTCCAATCTGATCCGGTACTGAGTCACTTTTTCAGTAGCAGACTGGTGTGTGAGAAGAGCTGGTGTTTCACAGACCCCCCCCTATGTGGCCACATCGCTCTTTATTTCAGTCGGCTCTCCATTTTCAGCTGCATAAAGCCCTGGCGCGCTGCACGGCGTCACCTGAACCGTCTCTTCCTCCTAATCTTTCAGACTGGCCATGAAATAATGAGTCGTCTTTTGTCAGAAGCAGGAGCCTGACTGAAGGACCGGCGGGGAGAGACAATAGGGCTGTGAAGGGCCGGACGTGCTGTGATGTGATGTGGATCTGATATACAGTGACACGACGGTTAGCTGATGGTCTTAGAGCCAGCGCCACGAAGTATTACACATCATTATTCCTCACATCAGAGCTTTTAGTGTGGCATCAGGAGGTCACGGGCTGAATCCAGTGTGTGTTTGTGTTTCTGAATCCATTATATTTAACAAGCACTGGTCTCTTTGTAGCCAACTTGAACAGATTAATAAAAATCTACATGATTATATACCCCCCAAAAAACAATTGTACAATACATATTTTATATTTTATAATTTATATTGTAATAAATTTCAAATTTCAATTTTTTAAATATAATTAATGTATATAAGAATATATTATATATAACTTTTTTTATATAATGAATGTATTTATTATTTATATAATTATTCATAATAACCCATATTTAATAACCCAATTATGTATTTTGCAAAATAATTTATTAAATTATTTCCTAAACATTATATGAAATATTATTACAATTAACCATAAAAATAAACAGTTAAGTTCATCCAACAATTTTGTAATTATTCTGATGTAATTTACATGTAATTTTAAATGATTATAATTACAAATTATACATTGAAGCTTATATCACATTTTATATAATAAACGTTTTTTTTTTTTTTTAAATATTTGATAAATTAGACAATATTTTTTTTACAAGGATTATAAAAATTGCTCAAAGAAATTCTCTTAAACTCTTTATTCATTATTCTTATAAAACTCTATAGCACTATAATTTCTACCTAGTTTAGAGATTTATCCTAATTATTTCAGTTTATGTAAGTTAACGTTTGATTTCTCGTACTTCTTGCCATATTTGGAAATTGTCCAGTCTGTTTATTACGATAAAAATCCCTTGTACGTGCGTCACGTACCCTGCTAATAAAATTCTCTTACTCTGGTCTCGAACAGATCAACACCCTCGTGCAGAAACTATTTTTGAACTACCGAAGTCACTTCCTCATGTGCTCATGTTGTAAAACCTGGTGTGAGTAACATAAAAAGTCCTTTAGGAAAGAGTAATCACGTGATCTAGGGATGACTGAGGAGTGTTTCACCAGGAGTTTTCCAATATCCTCTGACGCACTGGACTGAAATTTCACTTCTCTCATCAGTCGGTGTCTTTGATTAACAGCAGCTTATGTGACAGAGATGAGAGATCAAGATGAAGAGAACAGTAGCACTTTTCCATCAGACACCGAAGCACGGTACGGTACTTCAACTGTTACAAATACCGACAAGTGGGGGAAAAGGTAGAAATCAGATCACTGACTGGTCAAACAAAATCAATGTCTCTTGCCAGAATGTGGCTCGTGACTGTGCTGGCGGGTGAATTTTTTCTTCATCTTCAGCTGGCTAGCAGAGGCCTGCAGGTATTTTGCCAAAATAGATTGGTATTTGGAGCTACCCAAATACCGATGATTATGATTCTCTCTATCTTGAATAGAGCCCCAGTCCCAGCTGAAGAGAAGCAGCCCTATAGCATGATGCTGCCACCACCATGCTTCACCATGGAATCGGTGCTCTCTGGATGATAAGCTGTTTTTCTGTCATATATGTGTAGACTTTTTATATCCACTATATATGGTTGTATAGGCTCCAAATTACGCTCTGTCAGCCATTTGAACTGTTTCCTACAGTTGAACTTTCGATGGATGTCACCATGTGTCAGCCATTCAGAGGCAGTCAGGGGGTGGAGCATCCATGTTTAAATGAGCTTCCTCTCCTTCATTAAGAACAAGTTTCCCAAACCTTCCTTAAGAACCCTAGAACATGTGACCTATGGAGCCTGACTCATGCCAGAGCACTACATGAGAACAGGATTTTGCACCCTTTCACACCAACACGGTGCGATTCTCTGCGCTACTGCCGAACAAACACAGTTTTTTCCCCATCTGATTTCACAACATGATGTCCACCACACCTGGTGAAATCCCCATTTAATCTTTAAAATAGAAGGACAATGCCTTAACATGCGCTGATCTCATTAACACACCACCAGCACAATGAAGCTGTTTACCTCACGTTACATTGCTCAAAAGCAAAGACGACAGTAACATGTCCTGAGATGTAGGTTGTAAACAGAAGAAAAAATGAATGCGATGTCTTTTAACAGGTGTCCATATTTCTAAATTACAAAAAAAAAAAAAACACAATTTGTTCTTGATGAGGAAGTGCTGGTGTAGGACAGAGTGTGAATCACAGTATATAGTGACATTTACAGGATTAGCTTCTTCTGCTTTTGGCTGGATAACTAGCAAAACAAGTTAAACAGCTAAAATCAGCAGACAGGCAGCGTCACGCAGCGTCACGCAACTCTTTCCACAAGCAATCTACATCTAATAAAAGTCAACTGGTGTGGCAAATAAACTTGACGCAGTTAGGATGCATTTATCCAAACAGGGAATTGGGAAATACCGTTCACTTCAATCCACTAAGTGAGAATTCCAAGTCGGAATCTGGGAACAGCCCTGATTTCTCTCTGACCGAACCAGGAAGTGTTTAGGCAACTGACTACATAAACATCTCAGGCATCTAATGAAAGGAAGTCTTAAAGTTACAGGATGTACAAGTCTGGAATGTCATGCAGAAATCTTACTGCAATCTACTTGCGGAGGACAATTTCGTAACGAGGGTTAATCCGACTAGGAACAGATTTAAACCCAGGACTATCTTATCCAGGCCGAGTGTATATGCACCACATTCCTATCACATAACATCCAGTGAAAGTAGGAGGAGCTTCTCTGGAGGTTATCACCTGCGTATATTTCAGATTTGTTCGAAATACTGCACTAGATCTGCAACATTTCTTATTCACTTCATAACCACGTCAATGCATTCAGCTACAAATAAGAGTTACGCAGAATTAAAACACTGTTAGCTTACCAAGCGGCGTCCCATGGTTCTCCTTTAAGACCTTCAGATAGTCAGTCTCACAGTCCACTCCGTCGATGGAGACGTCTTCAAACTTTAGCACGATCCTGAGGCTACTGTGGACGCGGATCTTCCACTCGCACAGTGAGGTGTTGGGGTACTCGTCCGGATAGTTCTTCGAGGACAGGAGACCACTCTGTGGACCCAGATCTGACTGGCCACAACCATCCTCTGAGGGGAACACAGAACAAAATACTTTGATATGTTTCCTCAAATAGATGCACCAACCACCCAATTATGTGCTGATATTATTAAATGTTATACTGTTAAATCCTCTAATCTGACTGGTTAGAAGGTAGTGATGAATTTTCTATAACAGTAGCAGATGGAGGGCAAATCACATTGTCACATAATTTATTAAAATATCGATTATATCACCCAACCCGACTCGAATGCACTTTAAGCAGGTAGTATTTGAACCAATAAAGAAAGTTTTAATGAAGATTTAAAGAAAGCAGAAAAACATCCCTCATCAGTATGCATCGTCAGTATTTCCAATACGTGCTTGAAATTAAGTGTCATTATTCCCTACAGTGCATTTCTTTGCACGATTGGGACAAATAAGTAAAATGCTAATTAGATATTAACATTTCTTTGAAATGTAATACAATGATCCTACATTCCATCTAACGTAGGGACGCGGTATTCCTGACACTTTGGCACCCCGTACACTTCGGTATTCCAGACACCTTAGTATTTCATACACCTGGGTTGCCCGTACACATCGGTATCCCATACACCTCTGCATCCCGTACACCGCATTATTCCGTATATGTCAGTATTACGTACACTTCAATATCCCATACATTTCAGCATTCCATACACTCCAGTATCCCGTACACTTCAGCACCTCGTACACATCGCTTTTCCGGGCACTTTAGTATTTAATACACTTGGGGTGCCTATACACCTCGGTACCCAGTACTTAACAGTATCCCGTACACCTCAGAATTCTGCACAGTATTTCGTATACTTTGGGATCTGGTACACTTGGGTAGCCCATACACCTCTGCGTTTCGTACACAGCACTACGCTGTACGCGTCAGTGTTGCGCACACTAAAGTATCCCGTATACTTCAGCTACGGTGCGCTTCAGCGATGGTTGCATTTCAGCATTTCGTACACTTCAGTGTCCTGTACACTTGACCTTTCCCTGCTAATAAAAAAGTAAAATAATAACAATTTACAGTTGTTTGGTTGGAGAATAAATATAAACTGGTTTTATTGTTATTTATTCCTCATTTGCCTTAAAACTGCCCATACTCAAATATGCTGTTGCAGGTAATTACAGCCTCCATCCTGACTCGGAAGTGGAGAATGGACACAAGGTTGCTTATGATATGCTGATCCCACACACGTGACTAACATGAACTGTCTTGTGTGAATTCTGGGTAAATGGTGTAATTTCATTTTCTATGACTCCCACCACACAGGGTGTATATGCAACCCAAACACTGACCCTGACACACGGGATATGGATGACTGAACAGATTTAACCTGAGATCCTGAATAATTAAAATTGACACGCTGCATGTCAAAGCAGCATCCACAACAGAACTTCGATAAGTGCATGCCTCGTCTAAGCGAGACAAGTCGCAACACAGCGCAGTCGCTCCTGACGTGCACTTGAGTTTGAGCTCGGCAATGAGGAGAGCACAGCAGCGTGGAGAGGAATGCGACTCCTCCGGAGTATTCGCAGGCTGCTCGGGATGGTCAGCTGCCGGGAGCAGCAGGTCTTCAGATGAGTGCAGGACATGGGACAGAGTGTGTGTGTGTGTGTGTGTCACATGCACGTTCAGCACTGTTTCCCACGGCTGAAGCATCTGTAGTGGGGTTTCCATCCAACTGCAGTGGTGTAAATATCTGCCCTCATAGTGCCTCTAGAAAAATGACTGAATTCTTCATTCATTTGTTTATACCTGGAATTATTTTTAATCTGGATGCACCAGTTGTTTTTAAAAAAAAAAAAAAAAAAAAAAAAAAAAAAAAAAAAAACTCTTTCGGTACTCTTCAATACCGATATCGATACTCATACCAAAATGAGTGATGTACGTAGTATTAAGCATCAAGAAACATTTCATTTAGCTCTGTTTTATGTTGGTTGCTTCTGTGTGCTGCTAGCAATGAAGTCCTAGTGCTGAGTTTTACGTTTAAAATGTCACACCAGTTAAACAGTGCCTTTAATAGCGAGCGCTGAGCACTATCAGCGAGGATGGCCATTAAAAATGAGCGTGCATTTTGAGATTCATGAGCAAAGTGGACATGCTGATGAAAGGTAGCATGGCTCAGTGCTCAGTACTCGCTGTAGTGAAGTGCTCTCACGCCTGACGGTCTCTCTGCACGCTCTCTTCGCTGCTCCACATCCGGTTGCTTGTGTTGTAGTAGTATGCTCGTGTAGATATTTTCGCAGAGCACAGTCTGCAGTCTGCTCTGCTTTGATCAGTGATTGTGAAATATGTCCAGATTGCGGTCATTTCGTGTCATCGGTTCATTGGTGTAGCGATACGTACACAAGCCGTATATTGGTATCGGAGAGTGAGTAAATGAGCACGGTATCAGATCAATACCTGATACCTGTATTTACACTGATGCATCCCTACATTTTTATACATTGAATACATTGATGTGACTGAAAGATCTATGTAATATTTTAGTAGTGAAATATAGGTGTCATATTATTACATTACTGCACTAATATAAAGGATAACATTACCATTTTAGGCACTACTTTCCCCCTCTAGGAGCAAATTACTAATGGATCACAACCCTAAAGCCTGGCATGGCATTTAGAGACATTCTTACAGTTCTCACGCGACAGTGAAAAATATTTCTGAACTAACGCGCCTCTAAGCCCAGAACACAGTGCAGCTTTGAGGTTTACGTTAAGCAGGGCGTAAAACTAACAGCACATTACCCACTCTGCATTACGTCAGCCGTAGTGGACACACAGTGGCCTTTGTGGTCTCGACTAAACCGGAGCCAGACGTGATCATAAGCTCGTTTCAGAGAGAGGCCAACGGAAACGCGCAAACAGGAAAGACACACCTGGTGGCAGGTGAGCGAGCGTTGACGTCATGAGCTAAAAAAAGACCACGCAGTGTGGACCACAACATATAATAAATACCAGGAACTGTGACGCACTGGGCGGCTGAGATGCAGGCATGTGTGTAGAACTATGGGAAGGAATAATACACTCAGGGGCGTGCTGTTATAGGAAAATAATCAATGCCTGTCACTTACTTACTTAAAGACCTTCATGCTGCTGATTTGAGGCTAAAAGTGGAACGCTATTCCGAGCTCAACACCTGAATCCCCTCTGGAGTCCCTCAGAGGAAAACGTGAAATATGAACAAGAGGCGCACACGTTCAGGCGACGCAACTGCTGCTTCAAATCTGCTAAACATTCACTGAACAAGATACAGCGAGAAAACCCAAAGTGAGGCCAGCTGGCACTCTGAAAAGTCAGGAAAATAATTAAATGTACTTTTTTTCCCCACAAAGTAGAAAGTTAAGCGCATACACTAGGAGGCAGGAAGTGCATGGCTCTCGATTAATTAACCCCAATCAGCTCTGAGAGATGAGAGCTCAGTAATCAATAATGAAGAAACCCAAACATCAGCCAAGTAGCTAACGTTGGGAATCGAGTTTTATTGACTCGAGCACCAATTCACAAGCTCCTCACTACAATGCTCTCACAGTTCCCGATCACTCCACATGCTAAGCTAAACCTACTATAGCTAGGACTGCATAATTGGTAGCATACGTATTTATTAATTTACATAAAGTAATAACGTAAAGATTCTCAAAGGCATTTCTACAATACATTTCACCATATATACATATCTAACAAAGTGTTAAAAAATCGAAGATCTACAGGCATATAGTAAGAAACGTCAATGTAAAAGCAAATTCACAAAGTCCTCCAATGCATGATAAATAATTATGAATATCCATTTAGCTCTCATTTAGCTCTCTGCTCTGCTGATGATGCAGCCATCATGCCTTTCAGGTTTCACATAACTTGGCTAGACAAGCCCAGTTCCTGACAAGTTATCAGACATCGGATCGGAGCAGTGTCGGTTACTCTGAACACTGATATCGGGCTCGTATCAAAAATGAAATTGAAACGGGTGCTTGACAGCATTCCGACCAGAAAACAAGGAACGGCTGCACGATTCGTTCAGAGTCTTGCATGCTGTTGCAACAAAACAAACCAGACAAACCTGCAGCAAGGCAACCGTCACGCTTTCACGAACACGCCTGGCACATCTGAAACTCCACTCGTCAGCTTAGTGTTTTACAAAAGCTAAAGCACTGGAGCTAGTCCACCCTGGCATCAAACGCAAGATGAAACCGTTCAGATTATTAAAAAATGATAACACTAAGTGTAAACAGAACGTGGCACTAAAGCAGTGGACGACATGGTGGAAAATCTCACATCGTCGTACCAGAGGATGATTTGTATCGCGATATTTAGGACAATTTAGAGGAAAATATCACATCGCTGGACCCAGAGACGATTTGTATCACAATATTTAGGACGATTTAACAGAAAACATCGCATCATCGCACCCGAAGACGATCTGTACCATGATATTTGGGATGATTTAATGAAAAATATCGCATCATCGTACTGAAGACATTCATATCACGATATTTAGGATGATTTAACGAAAAATATCGCATCATCGTACTGAAGACATTCGTATCATGATATTTAGGACAATTCAACGAAAAATATCACATCACTGTACCCGAAGATGATTTGCATCATGATATTTAGGACAATTTAGAGGAAAATATCGCATCGCTGGACCCAGAGACGATTTGTATCACAATATTTAGGACAATTTAACGAAAAATATCGCATCATCGTACTGAAGACATTCGTATCATGATATTTAGGATGACTTAATGAAAAACATCGCATCATCGTACCCGAAGACGATTTGTATCACGACGTTTAGGACGATTTAACGAGAAATATCACATCGTCGTACCCGAAGACGATTTGGATCACAATATTTCATGTTGCTGAAATTTTGCCAACCAAAACAGTGCAGCCATATTGTTAAAAAAAAAAAAAAGTGTGGTTAGTTTTTACTTAACGTTTACTAAACAAAGTATTATACGAGGGAAAAGAAGGGAAAAGAAGGGATACCCCTGAACTCGTGTGTTCATATCACAATACTGAGCTCGTATCGTATCAATCCTAAATCAAAATGAACCTGTGTTCAGGAAGCAAATCTTCACGGAGATTGTACAGGCATCAATTAAATATATTTATTATACAGATATTCAGAAATTTTTCTGGCTCCTTTAAGACAAATTTCAGCTCACAAGGTGACACATGACTAAGTGGATGAAAGAATGAGCAAACAGACAAATAAAGAGAAGAAGAAGAAGAAAGTAAGCAAGATTTTAAGAAAAAAGTAAGTAATATTCTGTCACTTTAATGCAAAGCTCAAAAGTGGTATAAAGTTTGCATAATTATGAAATGTTTCCTTTCTCCCACAGTCCACGCTTCCTAGGAGATGATTATTTAACCCACTCGGAACTGAGCATTTTTCATTTATCTATTTAATATTCGCAATATTTCTAACTCAAACACACAACTTCAGAATGGAAACATTAACAAAGCTGCACATTTTCAAGGTTTCTCCCAAATGTTATGTTTAATCCACTAGGAATGGCAGAATCAAGCATTTCACTAGTGTAATTTTCAAAATGAAGTCCATTTGAAAACTTATAAACATCCCTTTAGACAGGAATCGTCTGTAAGAACTCTGTATAATCACTAACTTTGGTTTTTTAGGTAGAATTTTAACGTTTAAATGTCAAAAGTGCTCAATGGCAACGGCTGAATCCTAAATACAGCCCTAGTGCACTAAGTAGGGTGTTTTACAGCTATTATTTCACATTACAATCAGTGTACATGGAGAAAGAGAGAGAGCAGGGAGTTATTTGGGATTTGGCCACAGTCCTGTTTGCATTTCTACACTATAACTTTGAGCTAAAAGATGTTTATTTTCTATTATATAACATTATATTTCGCAAAACCAGACCCTGACAATGAGAAAAACGAGTTTCACATTTTAAACTCCTCAAACTCAGATTTGTGTTTGATTTTTACACACTAATTAGTAGGTTAGTATGCACTTTGGGCTTTAGCTAGCACAGGTTAATGGTTTAACGTTAGTCTCGGTCACATTTTCATGAACACTTAAGAACACTGGGCTAATGTTGTTAGCTTATTTAACGCAACATTGTATATTTTGTTTCCGGTTATTTTGTTTTTTTTTTCTCACAAACTTGGTTCAGTCTCATTAGCCTTTTCTGCTCACTTACCGGGTTTGTCGGTGAGGGTAAGCGGGGAAATAGTCACACACACGAAAAGCAGTCCATAAAATGACTTTTCGGGGAACATTTCAGCTTCAGGCCACCGGGAGACGCGGAAACAGCGCCAACGCGCATCTGGAGCAACTTCACTGGAACTTCTTCCCGAGAGAAAAGAGAAACAGCACGAGCCCGTCCGTGTACGAGCCGGGAACTGAGTCTACTGGACGAGATTTTAGTGCGCTCTCTCTCTCTCTCTCTCTCTCACACACACACACACACTTTCTCTCTCTCTCTCTCTCTCTCTCTCTCTCTCTCTCTCTCTCTCTCTCTCACACACACACACACACACACACACACACACACTTTCTCTCTCTCTCTCTCTCAGTCACACACACACTCCCTCACTCCCTCTCTGTCTCTCTCTCTGCCACACATACACACTCTCTCTCTCTCTCTCTCTCTCTCACACACACACACATACACACTCTCTCTCTCTCTCTCTCACACACACACACACACACACACACACACACACACTCTCTGAATGAACTCTTCCGTGTTTTGCCCCCAGTTGCGCCGCCAAACGGCACGCGGCAACATTGCGCATGCGCTCACGCACGCTCACGCTCACGCTCACGCTCAAATAATAAACACATACAAAACCCATAAGGACCCTCCATACACACACTGTGAAGTCAACTAATTTACACCCTACCTAGTGCACCTGGAATGACAATCAGAGCCATTTGAGATTTGGTCCTTTCTTTTTTTTCTCTCTCTCAAGCGCACAGTTTAATATAACATTAATATTATAATAAAAATAATAACCATTAATATAATAACACTTTAATCCTCTTATGTATAAATTATTTATACACATCCAGATTCTTTAATATTTTCTCTTCTTTTTTTTAAACTTCAAATTGCATGATTTATGAATTTTGATTCTGTCTAAATAATACTTACATTAAAAAGTAAATGGATTGGAAAAAAGGCTCAAACAGCATGCCTTATTTACATGCCTGAAAAAAATAAATAAATAAATAAATAAACAACAACAACAACAATAACAATAACAATAATAATCTTCGAATATCCAAACATTCAGGTCTAAAATATGTAATGATGAAAACAAACAAACAAAAAAGCCTAAAAATGTTGTGTACAATGAAAGCTTTAGGAATATATCTAACAGACAAACACAACACTATCAGCATAAAAAAAAAAAGATCATAAAATGAAAAAATATTGGACGACCTTTGTAGGATTTTTTAATTTATTTATTTATTTATTTATTTAGATAGAATTTAAAATGATGATTATATAATGGCAATCAAACAGATCAAATGAATAACTAGTAATTTTATAAACAATGTAAGAAACAGAAAACACTAAAAATGGTATAAAATTCGAACCTGATCTTAATCCTATAAAGAATATAAGAAGTCAGGAAATTAAAAAAAAAAAAAGAATAAAATCATAATAAAGTGCACCTATATAAGATGTGGGGTGCCATTTTTTTCTCTCCACCAACAAACGGTCACTTTACCAGACAGACCTGTCTAACTGACACTTCTGTGGTTTCACTCTATATGCCATATGGTGCTTTTTTTTTTTTTTTTTTAAATCAAGACAGTATAAATTAACTCATAAAAGCCTTCAATGTAGGTTAATTATATTTGGCATAAATAAAACTATTATTATTATTATTATTATTATTATTAATTTAAAATAAAACAAAAAATTGAAATAATACAAGCAAATAGAATAAGAATGGAGAATTTTAGGCCTATTTATAAAGCACATTTACACAAGATAAATAAAGATAAAGTAAACAATTTAAAATTTTAGCCAGTTGCATAACGTTTGTTGTAATCTAACATTTAAAAAATTTTGGAAAACAGATTCAAGAGTAATGTAATAAATGTAGTACACACTGCAGAGCAAAACCAAATAATGCTGAGAGTTCAATCCTGCGGAAATATGATTTAAGATGTGTTTTTTTTTCTTCAGGAAAACATCCTACACGGTTGATAATGATGTCGTAATTCTCTCCTGCTGCACTCAGATCGTATCCACCTCACAGTGATATGACGTTACAGCAATAAACCGCAGACTGTAGACACGTGCAAATGATTAAGGGGCATAAATATGAGATAAGACAGTGTGAACTTCTTCCACTGAGCAGAGAAGGTCAAAGGTCAGGCTGCTTGCAGTGGCCTAAGAACACAAACTCATCTTTAAGATGTTCGTCTAATGGCTAGTTTTCCTTCAGGGAGGGAAATTAAGTGCGTGATGCAGAAAACTAATTAAATTAAATGTGTTGTTTAGGACTTAGCTACATTAATATAAGGTTTCTCTGTTGTGCCAGAGATGTTTGGCTTTAGTGATAAAAATTAAAATGAATTAAAGTTACATTATTAATTAACTAAATAATAAGTATATTTCCACTAGCGTTAAAACTAGAGATGGAGCAGATCTGATATGGCCAATATCAACACCAGTGGATCAGATTTCGGAAGAAACACATCAGATGTCCAATCCTGTCCAATCCAAATGACAAAGAGTAGGATTGGATTTGGAAAAGAAATTTATTTTTGGACCTGGAAAAGTTTACATATAAAAAGACTTGACTGTTTTTTTCTTTTGTTAGGAATGAATTTAATACATTTGTACTTTAGTATATATATATATGATTTTTGTGTGTAAGAGATTAGCTGTGAAGTGCTTCAATTTCAATTTAAAATGAATAAAATACGATATTAGACTGGAATTAATATCAGTTGATGCTCGAAGGTGTTGGTACCGGTATCGGATTTGGTACCGAAGCATTCGGGCCCTCACGGCCAGACTGTGCAACCATTTCTTCCCCCAAGCCATCAGACTCCTCAACACTGAAAACACTGAAAAAACATACACACACACACACTCACCCGAGCATCACTCCATCCTCTTTTCAATTTTTGCACATACCTGTATTCAATTTCTGCTGCTATAAATATTTATTATATACTGTATATTTATACTCTCCACCTGGCCGCTACTTACACTTTATGTAAATATATATAATGTCTACTGTAGTTCTGTGGTTTGTTGTATGTAGCACCTTGGTCCTGGAGGAAGGTTGTTTCGTTCCACTGTGTACTAACTATCTGTATATGGTTGAAATGACAATAAAGCCACTTGACTTGACTTGACTTGACTTGATCAGAAAAGAAAAGGTGGTATCGTGCCATCTCTTATCAAAACTAAAGTCTGCTCGCTGTGAATATGGCATGCTTACAGACAGTTCATCTGAATCAGAGACACTACACAGAGAAAATGTCCACGAAGAAGCCACGTCAACACAGAGTTCCTAAAATATCTGATGTTAAGATCTGATGTTGCGACTTCTGTGTTTGACCCACAGCTCTAAGGGTGACTGGACTCTCAAGTCACCTGGAGTTTCAGGGAATTGTTTTTTTTAAAGCCATGGCTCCATCTAGAGGTCTACAATCATATCTACTCAATGTAACAGACATTACATGCAATTTTATTGTGTTTTATTGCTCTAAGATACATAACTGGTGATTTTTTTTTAAATACTTGATAACCTTCTTTACAACTTGAAATCAAAACAACAACAACAAAAAACTGTGGTTAATATGGAAATCTGATATATATACAGTCAGGTCCGGAAGTATTTGGACAATGACAGAGGTTTAGTGATTTTGCCTTTATACGCCACCACAATGGATTTGAAATAAAACAATCAAGATGTGATTGTAGACTTTCAGCTTTATTTTAAGAGGTTCCACAAAAATATGGCATTTACCATTTAGGAATTACAGCCATTTTAAGCAAAGTGTCTCCATTTTCAGGGGCTTAAAGGTATTTGGACAATTGACTGACAAGAAGTTCAGTGACCAGGTGCGGGCCATTCCCTCGTTACTTCAAGACAAATGAAGCAGATAAAAGGTCTGGAGTTGATATCAGGTATTGAGTTGGCATTTGGCAGCTGTTCGACTGGAGCTACGTGAAGGAGGCCACCATTAGGCTGAAAAAACAACATAAATCTATAAGAGAGAGAGCAAAAACCTTAGGAGTGGCCAAATCAACAGTTGAGTACATTCTTAAAAAGAAAGAAAGCACTGGTGAGCTCAACAACATCGAAAGGCCTGGAAGACCACGGAAGACAACTAAAGTGGATGATTGCAGAATCCTTTCCTTGGTGAAGAAAAACCCCTTCACAACATCAACAGAAATCAAGAATACTCTGGAGAAGGTAGGCGTATCATTGTCAGAGTCTACAATCAAGAGACACCTTCATGAATGTAAATACAGAGGGTTTACAACAAGGTGCAAACTACTGGTAACATTCAAGAATAGGAAAGCCAGATTAGACTTTGCCAGAAAACATCTAAAAAAAGTCTCCCATGTTCTGGAACAAGATTCTTTGGACTGATGAAACCAAGATTAACTTGTACCAGAATGATGGGAAGAGAAAAGTATGGTGAAAGAAAGGAACAGCTCATGATCTAAAGTATACCACATCATGTGTCAAACATGGTGGAGGCAGTGTTATGGCATGGGCATGTATGGCTGCCAATGGAACGGTCTCACTGGTGTTTATTGATGTGACTGCTGACAGAAGTAGTAAGATGAATTCTAAAGGTGTATAGGGCTATACTCTCTGCTCACATTCAGCCAAATGCTACAAAACTGATAGGACGCCGCTTCACAGTGCAGGTGGATAATGACCCTAAACATACTGCGAAAGCAACTCACGACTTTTTGAAGGAAAAGAAATGGAATATTCTTCAATGGCCAAGTCAGTCGCCTGATCTCAACCCAGTAGAGCTGCTTTTCACTTACTGAAGACAAGACTGAAGGCAGAAAGACCCACAAACAAGCGGCAACTGAAGGTGGCTGCAGTGAAGCCTGGCAAAGCATCTCCAGGGAGGAAACTCAGAACTTGAGTTTTGAGAACATGGGCTCCAGACTTCAGGCCGTCATTGACTGCAAAGGATTTTCATCCAAGTATTAAAATTATGATTATATTTACAATTATGTCGCTTTGTCCAAATACCTTTGAGCCCCTGAAGATGGAGGTACTTTGATTAAAATGGCTGTAATTCCTAAATGGTAAATGCCATATTTTTGTGGAACCTCTTAAAATAAAGCTGAAAGTCTTCACTTCGATCACATCTGGATTGTTTTTTTTTTTTTTTTTTTCTTCAAATCCATTGTGGTGGTGTATAAAGGCAAAATCACAAAAACTCCATCATTGTCCAAATACTTCCGGACCTGACTGTATATATATATACATGTGCACGATATGAGGTAGAGAAAGTAGAGACCAGCTCAGTGCAAATGACAAGGTGTACAAATATACAAGGTGCATTGTACAGAGATAGCACACGCTAGATGGAGCACCAGGTCATCACATGACATCACACTCATTCACACTTTGGGACAATTTAACATTTAACAGCCAATTCACCTACTGGCATGTTTTTGGGAGGTGAGAGGAATATGGAGAGCCAAATATCCAGACATTGTTATTGCTAGCACAGCTACAGTGGCGTTTCAAAGATCTCAAACATTAGTAATAACACTTAGGTTTTGCCGTTAGCTCCTAAAAACAAAAGAGCAAGAGCTTCTTTGGTCACTCACCATTTTTTTTCAGTGACGTTCATCATCATATTCATGAGAAATCCAGCTTAGATTACAAAAAGCTGAACTTTATGAATCTATGTTTGCCTTCACATTGCAGAATCACACATCACCCACAATCAGCAATAGAAATAATATAGATATTATGATATGTTTTGTCACAAATCCCATTTCTGAGATATTATCCATTACCACAGTAAGAATATACTGTGACTATAGATATTATCCATTACCAGAGTAAGAATATACAGCTGCATATATTTGTACTGAATGCTACATTTTCTTAATTTTTCCTTAAACACATTGTCACACATCCTCACGTTTCTTGATATGACATTTCTCCTCCATCTCCCATCCCTAAATCCTGATCATCTCAGCCTAAGCATGGGATTTAACCGCACCACAGGACTGTCTTCTTTCTGTCTTCTTTATTATCATTCAGTACAACACAGTTACGAAGTTGACCTAGAGACTTACAGAAGCATCAAACAAGCCTTATTATTAGACTAATGCAAAAGAGTTTCTGTCCCCTAGATGGCGCTGTAACTCAGGCCTAGTAAGGTTTGTGCATTTTTTTTTTTTTTACAAATTGTTGGACACTGAGATAAAATTTGAGACAATTTATCTCAGTAAGTAATCAGCTGCAAAGAATAAACCATGTTTTAACATGATCATGTTTTCTCTCCAAGTGAATAAACATACACACACACACACACACACACACACACACACATACACACACACACACACACTTGAAAGGACTCCTAAAGGCTTCTTCACTGAAGTTTTTTTTTTTTCCTGAAAAGTGATAAGTATGTCTCTGTAGTGTTCATCTCTTACTGGATTCAAGGTTGAGGGATAACAGTCACTCTGATACACTAACACTGATGGTAGTGATGGTTTGTACAGGTGTGCTACAGATCACTGCATGTAAGTATGCAAAGACGGTAAACGTTAAGTTGATATTAAATACCTGAAACGGCAATGATAAGATAAAATCATTTACATAATAAGATTGTTAAAATCATCAATCTTAAAGTCATAAGTAAACAGAAAAACAAGCACATAACCACCTTCTTTTACAGAAATCCTTTAAAAGGCTATAATTACTTAAACTTAAAATACCCACAACCCCACACATGCCCCACCCCTACCCTTCCCATGGTAACCTGATGTGGCAGTCTTCATTTGCATATTGACCATTTCACTTCATTTGCATATTCACCATTTCACTTCATTTGCATATTCACCATTTCACTTCATTTGCATATTCACCTTTTTTTTTTTTTTTTTTCACTTCATTTGCATATTCACCTTTTCACTTCATTTGCATATTCACCATTTCACTTCATTTGCATGAAATAACTCTTTCCTCTCATGTGTTAAGTACTACCTTGGATTTTCCATTTTTATATATTTTTTTAGCTCCCTTATTTATATTTTACTACAGCATTTTTGAATTCTCTTCTGATTGGGCAGAAGGTGTTGATTAATTTTCCATAACAGCACCTCTGACAGCTGTTCTGGCTATAAGATCTCAAACATAAGGAATAACGATCAGGGTTTGCTGTTAGCTCCTAAAAAACACACACACACTAAATGTACTTTAGTATTTTCATCACATTAATGAGAAACGTAGTGGAAGACGTTGGTGCAAACGTTCAACTCAAAATCCCAGAATGCAACGCTGCTATATGACACAGTTGCACTGAGTAACGGTATGAAAGTCGAAGCTTCAGAAGCTGATCTGTTTGAGTAGAGTGTACAAATGAGGGCGTGAGAGGGCTAAAGCGCCGCTGCACCGCCCTCTATGTATAGATGGAGCAAAGGCACCACTATTAGCAGACATGATAGTAGGACATTTTGTAAATAGAGCGACATGTTGATAAAAGAATTTTAAAACATAGGCATCAACTCAGAATTTCATAATAAATAAATCATAATGAAATTGAAGATCATGTTAATTATAAATATTGTTTATGCAATTTAGTCAGGTTCCCTTTAATCACCTCTTTACATACTTCAGAGCATTCAGTAACATCTACCTTGTGTCTTTGAGGCATACGGTACTTCCCCGTCATCGTTTAGGGCCATAAACACATATCAGAAGTGTTGTGTTGCGAACAGGAACAAGAGACCTCACTGAAGATATGAGTAGTATCAGTTTGCTGAAACACACACACACACACACACACACACACACACACAAAATGTCCTCACATAACACTTGCATTTTTTTATGAATTGAGAATAAACTCTACTTCCACTTAAAAGTGAGGCCTCAGACTTCAATATTTGATGAAAATCTCCTCAGACCCCAAATCTTTGGTCACTCTGAGTGTCTCTGAACATCATAAACTCCAAAATCCAGCATTAAATAAAATAGCACAGCTTCCCTTTTGCAGTTTTCGAAGATGTTGCTAATAAGCCAGTTGCAACCCTGTAGCCACTCTCATGTTGTTAAAAAAGCACTTTCCAGGGGGAAAAATAAAAGTGCCAAACCTTTGTGATCATTAATGCTGCCCTCAGGTCATTGTCACCTCGGGGCATTGTCTACATTCCCAACTCATCCTACTGTAATGAATAGTATGTGAAAATAGTCTGTTCTGTGCTTGTACAGCATGTCAGCTATTATTTCGGGTCTTAAGTATGAAATTACAGGTATGCAAAGAAAAAAAAACGAATCATAGATGTAGTATTTGTTAGCATTTTTTTAAATGTCTATCGTGAGAACGAGGCTTCTAGGGTTTTTCAGACGCTTAACTACAGCAGCCTTGAAGGCCAGCTAAGCCTATACAAGCCAACTTTTAAATAAAAGCCAACTTTAAAAAAAAAAGAGCCACCTTTAAAATAAAAGGCCCAGTTAAAATAAAGGGAAGCAATGTTAAATAAGACAGGATTAATTTTTAAATAAAAGCACTCAATCTTGCCTGGTTGCCCTTCAGGGCCGCTGTAGTTAATGGAGGGACTGTGTGCAGCCTTTAGTTTGATTCAGTGTGGAATTTTTAATTCAACACCCAGTCTTTGGTATTTCATCACTTTTGTGATCAATTTTTTTTTTATGTTATATTGGGACTTCGCAGTTGGATTAAAAATTTAACAAAAGGTTAACATATTTTCGCTGATTAACAACAGTCACCCTACTTGATCTGCCAGATTAATTTTTTGGAATGTGAGAAACTGCTTCTATGACACTGAAGTAAATAAATTGTCCAAATATTTTGTCGAATAAGCTCGTCCTTTCTCCTTTCAACCCCGTGCCCTGACAAAAAAAATCATTAGTGGACTTTTTTTTTTTTTTTTTAAATTCGTTCAAACATTTCCACTTAGGTTGACACAGAAGGTCATTGTCCTTCACACACACACGCAATTATTAAATCAATGTGGATATAACGCAGGGATGATTGAAAGTGCGGAAGTAAGTACAGCATGTATTAATCCTTACAGTGTTAAATTAAGTTTCTTGGTGTGAAATTGAATTAGAATAAATGCTTGCTGTCTGGAATAGCACTATACCAATATTACTTTAACACTTGGCTTTGAATTAACACAAGCAATATCCAGTTGAAATCTATGGTGTTAAATTAACACGGTGCTTTTATTATTTACAATTTAAAGTAATTATTCAAGACACAAGACAAATATATTTTAATATCGTCTGGTCTTTTTCCAGTCTTCAGCTGCTACGGTAGCATCATATTCCTGTTCTTGGCTGACAGGAGTGGGACCCAGTGTGGCCTTCTGCTGCTGTATCCCATCCTCCTCAAGGTTCAACATGTGTGCTTTTTGAGATACTTTTCTGCTCACCACAGTTGTAAAGAGTGGCTATTTGAGCTACTATAACCTACCTGTCAGCTCCAACCAGTCTGGCCATTCTCCTCTTGACCTATCGCATTGACAAAGCATTTCCATCCTCAGAATTGCAACTCACTGGATGTTTTTTTCTTCACCATTCTGAATAAACATTAGAGCCTGCTATGTGTGAAATTCCCAGGAGATCAGCAGTTTCTGAAATATTTAAACCAGACTGTCGGCACCAACAACTGGTCAAAGTCAGTGAGACCACATTTTCCCCATTCTGATGTCTGATAGATAAATAGATAGATAGATAGATAGATAGATAGATAGATAGATTTAGATAGATACACTGCCCTCCAAAAGTTTGGAAACGCCTGAACAAAATAGGGTTTTTGGGCAATATCAGCATAAATCCTCTTTAGTTAGTGACCATTTTGCATTGATAATAAGGGACAACACTAGGCATCCGAGCAGTCAGTTTATTCAAACACTGACTTGATATATTACTCCAAGCCTCCTGGAGGATTGCCCAAAGATGATT
>CM040993.1:15919702-15976071 GCA_022985145.1 Pangasius djambal
AAATTTGAGTATTTTTCTATGTTATGTTCATGTTTATGTTCATAAACTTTTTATTTAATAAAATATGTTTTCATAGTTTGTGTTGTCCCTTATTATCAATGCAAAATGGTCACTAACTAAAGAGGATTTATGCTGATATTGCCCAAAAACCCTATTTTGTTCAGGCGTTTCCAAACTTTTGGAGGGCAGTGTATTAAATTACTCTTACTGTGATGAAAAACTCTTCTGCAAGCTTGAATTAATATATGCCATGTTACATTAAGTATTATGAACTCTAATAGTGTGAAAATAATACCTTAACACCGTTAGGGTTGAATTAACTCTAGTAGTGTTTACTAAATTCTCAGATTTATTCCACATTGGGAAAGTGTGTGTGTGTGTGTGTTGCTGTAAGAGGACAGTGCATCTCCTCAGAGCAGCTGTCTGTGCAGTAAGAGGACACCAGCAGCTCCACAATGACCCGCTGCATCAATCTCCTGCAGCCTGACAGCCGCTATGTCCACCTGTCCCTCTTACACGGCCAAGTCTCAGCCAGCGACGCCGCTACGTGTGTGACGACCAGTGACGTGTACGCCACTGTTTTTCTAACCGTGAACGTGTGTGTGTGTGTGTGTGTGTGTGTGTGTGTGGGTTGTTTCAGTCCCATCACAGGCGACTTTTGTGCCAGTCTCGCTGGATGTTTTTTACATTCTGTGATATATAAATAAATGCATTGCCACTCGTCTACTCCGTCTTTATCTCTGCAAGCTCCACATTTTTTTTCCAGTGTAGGTATTTTTTATTACATACAGGTGGCTATAAAGTCCTTTAACTACACCCCATTTCCTTCAGAATGTGTGTTGACTACATTTATTACCAATACTACATTTAAACATGCGAGTGAATTGGAAGGCTTCTTCATCATACTTTCACTTCCATGGCAATCCAACATCATTCGTCCTCAGTAAGCACTTTATCCTGGTCAGGATGGAGGTGTATCTGGAGCCTATCCCGGGAACACTGGGTGTGAGCTGAGAATACACCCGGGATGAGGGACCAGTCTATTGCAGGGGCACCACACACACACACACACACCTAGGGGCATTTTAGCATAACAACCTACTGGCATGATTTTGGAAGGAAACCGGAGAATCCAGAGTAAACCCAAGCTAACATGGGAAGAACATGTGAAACTCTACACAGACAGAAAACTTGAGCTCAGGATCAAACCGGGGAACTTGCTGTGCCATCATGCGGACATGTCAGATCTGCTGTTATAGAAAATCAACACCTTCTAACCAATCAGAGAATTTGAGAATTCAACAGCGCTCTGCTATAAGGCCATAAATAATATATACAAGCATTAACTAATGTTAAATATTCATCCATGACTAAAAATAAATCCACAGTATCCATTAAAAAGCTGTGATGAAGCTGTTCTTGACTTAGATACCCAGAGTTCAATAAATTGTCAGCATTTAGTGACCAGTATAAACTATTAACTAAACTGTTTGTTTATATTGTTCTTCGTGAACCTATTTTTAGTCATAGGATTTTATTATTTCGTTAATAAAGGTTAATTTCTGTTTATTAATTCATAATAGTTGATACTTTGGAATCATATTTGGTTTGGTACTATTAACTTAAGCAGTAAATAATGATGAAACTTTAACGTAAAGACTACAGAACATTTCTTCTTCTATCTTCTTTAGCAGGCTATCCAGGTATCCATGTGCAAAACGTCTTTTGTTAAAAATCAGAATCCATTTCAGGCTTTCACAGACATTTGCTTTCGCGTTTTAACTTTGTTATGCGGCATGAAAATCCTGTGCCCTCCCTGCACTCATCTTCACACCTCAGCAATCACCTCTCATCCTACATCTCTTTTCCTCTGCAGCTGCACCTTTCAGGTTAATGCAGCTGAGCTCCATTAGGATCTCTGGGTCTCCCCTCCTTCATTTCAGCCCGTAAAGCTTCTGCACCCTGGGGCTCAGGCCTAATGGCTACAGCTCAGCTTTTAGAAGGAAGTAGGAGGGTTTTAGGTTACCTAGCCAGGTAACACTGTTTGTTTGCCATTATCACAGCAAGTCCAGAGGTCATAGGACATGAAAAAGTGCTCAGGCGTTTGAAGACAGAGAACTGTTGACACACCGAATGGATGATACTTAATCCTGGTATTGTGTGGGATTCAGTGCTGGAGCTTCCCAACACACATTCCTACTTTACACCAAATGCATTTGTTGCATCAGTAGAAGAGAGGAACAGGTCTTGACCAGTGTAATCACTGATACACATCTGTTAATCTGTACTTTTGCACAACTGAAATGCTAATTACAACTTCTTTAAGGGTTGAACTTTGTGTGGAACCAGTCAGAAACATGAATCTATGCTAGTGTGTATGGAGATCTGGGACTGTGAATTGCACTTGATAGTGACTCAATGCAGAATTCTTGGACTCCAATCACACAGATTGCATGCAGGAAAAAAAAACATGTCTGGTCAAGTCTGGTTAAGATGGCCTTATGCAACCACCACAATGAGAGGTTTACTTTGTTCCAGAATAGCAGTGTCTGTTGTTATCTTTTGGCTACAATGAATTAAATGACAAAAAGAGAATGTCTGTATGAAAACATATGGTATCAGAATAACCAACACCACATCTAAAGTTGGCTTTACACAATACGATTTTGAGCAGATTTGGTCTTGCAGACAACAACTGCACATAAAAGAAGAAGAAATCTTTGGTCGTGAGTTGAGATGGGTGGTCTTAGATCATATAATGTGAAGTGCTCACCAGCGTCTGATTTGGTGCCCTTCCGAACAAAGACAGCAAGCAACAAATTTCTGATTAAAGTCTCAAGGTGAAACATAGGATTACATGAAAATCATGAGACAGCTACAAATACAAATCATGTTGTTTAGTATAACAACACCAGCCATCATGCCTGGCCCCTCGTGCACTGAGTTGGATAGCTACCAGAAAAATATCCTTATTACATCAAACTCACTTAGGAGAATGGGTATTTCATGTGGGCCTCTTTACCCAGCCATGGATGGCTCCAAACGCATCTTGATCACCTTTTAAAATGTGTTTTCTCATGGCATATCATATCATCATCTTCATCGTATAGTCTGACATGGAGAACGCATGTTATCATGCAGTCTGTTCCAGAATTGGGCCAAGATTTTATTGAGATCATTTCATACATTGTGACAAGTAATAATCTTACAAGACCGTCGTGATCACACAGGCTAAAACTAGCATAAGACATGCTTTTCACAGGGTGTTACAAGTTAGTGTACTGAAAGAGGCTATGTAATATAGTAAGTTGATATTTTTTAGATAGTGACTACATAGCTGAAGGAATAAAACCCTAGATTTTACTCTTTTTTCCCTTTAACACCAGAATAGTAGTTACTCTTAAATATTTTAGATTCTTAAATAACTTTGGAATATGGACTTTAGCAAGACACTATGGCTTCAGACTTGGGACTCTGGACTTGACTCTACAGCTTGGACTCAATGGCTTGGGAATCTAGACGTGGCTTGGCCTTTATGGCTTGGGACTCTAGACTTGACTCAGACTCAGAAAGGACTCTGGATTAGACTTGGACTCCAGAGCTGGGGATTCTCAACTTGATTGTGTAGGTGACTTTGACTTTGGAGGTAGGAACTTTGGACTCAACTTGGACTATATTGCTTTGTAATCTGGACTCAAGTCAGACTCCAAGGTTTGGGATTCTAGGCTTGACTCAGATTATAGAAATAGGGACTCTGGACTGGACCCTAGAGTGGGAACTCTGGAAACTTTAGACACAACTTGAGCCTTACAGCCTAGGAGTATGGACTCAACACTGTGGCTTGAGACTCTAGACTTGCCTAAGATTGACTCTGACTTTATAGCTGGGGGACTGTGGACTTGACTCTGACTCTTAAGTTGGGGACTCTGCACTTGACTATAGAGCTGGGGATTCGGGATGCTGACTAAGACTCTAGAGATAGAGACTCAACTTGATTTGGACTCTAAACCTTGGGACTCAACTCAGACTCTAGAGCCGGGGACTCTGGACTTGACTTAGACTCTAAATCTAAGGACTCTGGACTTGATTTGCACTTTAGATTTAGGGTCTCTGCATTTGACTTTGACTCTAGAGCTGGGGATGCTGGACTTGATTTGGTTGTAGGTTGATATGTTTGTTTTGTTAACATTGCTTATGGTATTTTAATTCTGAAATTGAAATATTATTCCGAATTTTACCTGAGAACTCACAACAAACTTTCACATGCAGTTTATATCTATACTTGGCCTGCAAGTTGGCAAAGGTCAGAGTCAGGACATGAGTGTGATAAAACTTATGCTGTTTTAGAATCAGTATTCCATGGTTGTAAAACTCAACAATAAATGCAAACACGCACCATGCTAGTATAAAGATATTTATATGTGCAGGACATTGCTGTTAGTCAGGGTTAAACTCCCAAGAGCCATCTGTGGGTCCAGATTTATGTTCTGTACTCTCATAACTAAATACACTTCCTCAGAGTTGGAAGCTAATTTTTAACTATACTTAAATGTCACTTTAAGTGATTTACATTTTACCTGAGAATAAGTGAAAATTACTTCACCACAAAAAAAAAAAAAAACTCCTTACAATGTATTTTAGACTTGTTACAAATGTCAAATATCATAATTCAATTTTTTCTTCTGCCTGGTTACAAATTCACTCAAACCACATTCCAGGGTATTTTACCTTTATTTATTAATCCATACCAGGTGTGCAAGGACAGTTTGCCCATTAGTCCCACCTCCTCTAAAGAACAGGGGAAATTCAGACAAATTCAAAACACGTGAAGGTGATGTGGTTGGATTTCATTCACTTTCATGCAAAGTTATAAGAAAAGGTTTGAAGCCTTACCTTAAGCTGTGTAACTTTTGATACGAATTGAAAAGTAACAAATTTTTGAGATGATGCTGACCATTTTACATTTACATTTACGTACAGTACATTTATATATAGATGCTTTTTAACTTTGAGTCCCCACTTCCTTTTTTTAATTGTGTAACACTTTGCAGCACAGCAGAAAAAAAAAGACAAAATTACGATTCCATAATTATGTTGCTATGTTGCCCTTGTAACTCATTGTTGCCCTTGTAACTCATTGAATGCCCATAAAAACATTGAATTCAAGAAAATATGCTTTGAACCATTCAAAAATACATTTTTTTACAAGGTTTCTTTGCTGGCAATGGCTGCATTTTGCTCTTAAATAAGTAGCAAGGTTGAAAGAGTTGAGTTTTTATCATAGAATTAGCAAATGCATAAAATGTGGTTAACTAGCATCCCTGCTAATGACATGAGGACTTTAAGGAAATTCTAAAGATTTGCATTTAGTCTCTTTTACATTTACCTTTAGTAACTTTCAAAGCTTTTTTTTTCGAGGTTTCATTTACAAAATTTCATTTTGGTGCCTGAGGTTACGGTTAGGGTTTGATTTAGGTTTAGCCTAGCATTACATAGCTGCATTAATAATTATGTCAGTGGAAGGTCCTCACATGGATAATAGTACAAATGTGTGCATGAAATGTGTCATTTTCATGGTAGGTTCTCGAACGTAGGGCCTTTACACACTGAGGAGATCCTGAATGTGGAAGAATATAGTAAGCATGAGCTCATATGAGTATAATTTAGCTTTTCCATTTCTTAATTTTGGGGAATGCGGAGTTCCTTCGAGTCGTGTGCTCAGTGTGCGGCAAGCCACTTCAAATGCTGTCTCCGTTTAGCTTCGTATTGTGCCTTAAACCACATTCCCTGGCTGGAGCTGCATTAATGAAACCTTGATACTTCTGAATGATGTGTGTGAAAAACGGTACTTGTCAGTTTCGCAGCTTGTTTTAATCAGAACATCAGTACGTCTCTTCGCAAGTAAACGATTTCAGCCTGTTAAGCTTAATATCTTAACATGCGAGATGGATTTCCCTGGGGGACCATACCATTTAAAAATCAGTCTAAGAGATCCACAGAGAGCACTGCAGCTGTTTCTCGGACTAGGCACGTGTTTCACTCAGTAACTGTAGCAGTGACAATACGGGTACGTTGTTAATTTGTGTGTCAGTCGATATGTTGATGCTTGTATTTCAACAGTCCAAGGAAATGTCTCGTATTTACGAGTGTACTCACATTCATTTAGAGTGTAGAGCGCGTGACGTGACGGCTTTGTGTAGCTCGCACATGGCTGCAGCAGAAAAGGAAATCACGCCGAGCGTAAACACAGCCGCAAGGGTCTGGAAGAAACACAACACTTTCTGCAGGTGAAATGTCAGTTCGACTTAAAGCTAACTTCCTTTCAAGCTTTCAAACTCAGTACTGTATATGGATCCCATCACTTTTACAGACTCCATGTGTCACCGCATTTCCCTTGAAGATGCGTGTCAACGTTTTGGCAGTTAAAAATGTTTAAATTCTTACACACGGGCAGTCAGGCTTACAGGTCGTGTTTCCACACTAAACCGCACAATTTTCTGCCAAACCCACATACCTTAGCCAAGTGTACTTAAACAGCTAAAATAGCACTTCATGGTAGAAAAAAAATTAAGAATTCAAGTGAGAAGAAAATCAATGTCTACATTTGTTCGCATTTGTTTTAAATGTTACAAAAAATCTTCTTTTTCAACTAGGTTCTTTCATTCTTTTCTTTTCTTCTTTTTTTTTCTTTACCAAGTATTTTGTTCTTTGTTGTAAAGTGTATCAGCTATGTAAGGAATTCCCAGGACAAGACCTCTGGACTCTTCTCTTTTCTTTAAAACGTGTTCAGCTCCACTTGACATGTAGGGAACGTATAGAATAGTGAAATGCGACACCACCATTTAAGAGTTAACACCTCCAAAGTAGCACTATGACAGGATGTTTTAAAGTTCCACATTCATTATATACCCCACATCGAGGTATTTATCTGTCAAGTGCTATAAATCAATTGGCTTTTGTGAATTCTATATGTTCATTTAAATTTCATATTAAATGTATATGTTTATAAATTTGTGTAAGGTTATTGTTAAGGTTAGAGATTGTTTAATTATAAAAGAATTAATGAAACATAGAAGTGGAGTTAGATTATGTCCAGGAGATACACTGATGTAAAATATAACTACCCAGCCAGTACAATGTTCCATAAGAAAGCAATAAAACCCATGGTGTGTGCCGTTATAGGAAAGCAATCACTGAAGGGGTGCCGTGATGGGATTCTTCACAAAGAGGAGTTAAAGGTACCACCCATTTTTTTAAAAATAAAGGCATATTTTGAAGTGTTTTACTCCTTTTATACAACAACAATTTGCCAACTATTACAATTTTTCATTAACTAAAAAAATTACACTTTAGCTTTAATCCATTTATAGTTATGTTGCATGAAAGTGGGTGAAACAAATCAATTACATCACTTCCTGTCATCTGATAGAGCCATATAGCTGCAATTACTTGCTGGATGAAATGAAATCAAATGAAATGAAATGAAATAAAATAAAATAAAATAAAATAAAACAAAACCTGTGAAATTGGTCACGGTGTCAGTCGAGGTGGAAAAAAGGTATTAAAGTTCTGCCAATGAAATAGACTAACTAACTAACTAACTAATAAATAAATAAACTAGGTAAAATAAAATAAACATTTTAAAGAACATCTATTTTGCATCTTTAACATTTTATTATATGTTGTTTGTGTAAATTAAGATGCAAACAAAATGATTTTTGTTTATTCCTTATATACAAATTATTAACTGTTAGTAACTATGTTCATATAAACTAATATTAGAATATAAAATATTAAATTTCAAGAAAAATCTTTTTTAAAATTGTTTTTAAAATTGTTTAAAATTGATTAGGGTGCAATTGCAGGACATGAATTTACAGGAAGTCAAGTAAAAATGTTTCATGTTTATAAATAAGAAAAATCTTCTTTTAGGTTAATAAGAACCAAAACCCAGGGCCATTACACCAGATATGATGATAAATAAGAAAGATTTGATGTATCAGATTAAGCAGCTTTATGGTTAAGGTGACTCCTAACCATCTGTGTGCAATAAAACAATAATGCGAGTGTGCACTGGCTTGTCTGTCTGAACACAGCTGTTAATTCAGGATATGCTGTCTCTCGGTGATGGGAATGAACAGCTCCAGGCTTCAGAGTGGGCAGGCCTGTGTGCTAAAGGTTTAACAAAATCTGATCGTGGAGGATCAGCACCATTCCTCAGGATTTCGAGGGCCTCAGTGGCACGCTGACCTTAAAAACGATCTGCGTTACTTCCATTAGCAGGGCATAGTCAGGATTCTTTCACATTTTTTTAAATGAAGTTTTGTTAAGGATGAAAACAAAATGGTGACTAGCGCTACATGGCGTATGCAGATTGCTAAATCGGTCTGTCTTTCCTGTCACAAATCCACATTGCCACCACTGATGGTGACTAATGTGAAAAATTCCAGTGGTGATGGTGTGAGAATGGCCAGCCATGTGACACTTGTGGATGGACCGAATGTCGTTCAGAGCCGTTTCCCACCTCAGGCATTTAGTGATGTTCACATACCAGCAATCGGCAGTGGGAGATTAACACAAAAAAGCTACACTACAGACTCTCAAACAGCAGCGAGATGCAAACCCGGCAACCACTTGTGCATTGAAGTGCTTGAAGGTGACAACAAGTGAGTGCTAGCATGCTGAATTGGAAGTCATAGGGGCATATCTGTAAACACGCTGAATGATTCATGCACGTGGTGGTCCGTTTAAGTGGAACCATACAGCCTGAATGTTAGACACTTCGTGATTTCAATGTACCAGTCTCTCAGACCGCATCTTCCAAGCAGCAGCATTGCCAGGGAGGGTCATCGGCCTTGATTAGCACCGATCGGAATGTGGCTTCGTGCCCGGAGTTGTGTGTGGCAGTGCATTCAAAACGCCCCGTCTGTTTGTAATGGCGCAGGCGTAATGAATTCGTTCAGTGAAAACACATTTCCTTCTGCTGTTCGCCGTACACATGCTTACAATTACATCTTGACATTGAGAAGTGTAATTAAAGAAGACACTTAAAGCATATACAGCAGAGTGACTTCTACAGAGTGATGGAAAGCTGGCAGCTCTGACAAGTCGTTACAAAATGGAGTCATATGTTCTAACATTACAGCAAGGTAAATCTTGAGGAAATCTGCACACTGTACTAAATCAAATGTGTATGCGTGTACGCCCAGACATTCTCTTTCTAACTTGTTTGGTAACATTAAGCTTATTAATATGTTATTTACAAGCTTTTGAATATGCATAATGTGAGAAGTTTTATCCGAAAATATTGCTTAATATTTAAAAAAAAAAATTTTGCCCTAAAACTTTGCCCTGACTTTATTGAGGGTCAAATCCCTTTATTTAATTTAATTATATATATATATATTTTTGGAATTTTCCCCAAAATTCATCCCTGTCATACAACACGAAGCCAGCTAACCACAGGGCACGGGGCAGCGTAACACACTCAAGAGAAAAGCGCTATCTACCATCTTTCACATCCATGAGCTCCCAGATGCTCATTATTGGCTAGTGACACTGTGATTGACAGGTGAGAGAGCATAAAATCCCTCCCACCCAGAGAGCACGGCCAATTTTGCTCTCTTGGACTTCCGGCCATGGATAGCTATGGCATCACCGGGATTGAAACTCTCGATCTTCGGACGAAAGAGTGAACGTTTTTCTGTTGCACCAAATCCCTTTATTTGTTGCCAGATATAATTTATAATTACAAGATCTTGATGTACAGTAACTTGATGTACAGTAACTCCTCTCAGCACGACCATATTGCTTTTTTAGCTGGTTTTACTTTATCAATAATATCAGTTGCCATGTTCAAGAGAGATTATCATTTTAATCCAGATTCTAGGCCCGTGCTGTCATGGTGGGAGGGATGGCACACTCTCTCTCCCCTGTCAATCACAGCGACACTAGCCAATCGTGTTTGTCTGTGAGCTTATGTATGTGGAAGAGGGCAGATAACGTTTTCCTCCAAGTGTGTTATGCTGCTAATCAGTGTTCTGTAAGCGCTTTATCCTGGTCAGGGTTACGGTGGATCTGTAGCCTATCCCGGGTGTGAGGAGAGGACAGGACGGTGACACACTGTACGGTGCAACAATTTTGCAAATAAAACGTTTGTATATAAAATGATTTTCGCCTTAATTTGCTTTGGCAGTACAAACCTCAACTCTGCTGTCCTGCTTCATGCTGACAAAGAAGATTATGCTGAGTGTAATTTTATTTGCAAAATTTTTGAATTTTAAGTGCCTTCCCAAGCCGATCTTTTTATTTTATTCGGCAGAATGAAAAAGAAATGGAATGGTGAAACGAATATAACAAATAGTGAATAGTGAAACATAAGTGTCTTTTACAGAAGTGGTGTGTTGATTTGTCTAAACAGAGCTGATGGAAATGAAGCCTGCTGTACAGCCGGAATTTTAATTCCATGTTCAAATGGAATCGCTGGGGGGAAAAAAATCATAATAATCTGTGTTATTAATATGACTGGGTGTGAAATTATTATTAAGCCATTATTAAACTTTATATACTTCTCACATTTTATTTTGTGTTGAGCATTATAAGGGCTTTGATTTTATTTTATTTTTAAATTTATTTAATTTATAGTAATTAATTTATAATTAATTAATTTAGAATAATGACTTTATTTAAAAAAGAGCCAGTTTAAAATAATAAAAATAAATAAAATAAAATAGCACCATTTTAAAAGCAGTGGGATTTTAAACCCATCACATAACTAATAGCATTTCATTATTATTTTTTAATTAAAATTATTTTTTTATTAAATTCATTTTAATTCATTCATGTATTCATCTGTTATTCATTTTTTGATCAATTTATTTTTAAATGTGTATTTTTATCTCTATTTTTCAATTCTATACTAATGTATAGTATGGATGTATTTCTAATGTACATGTTAAACATGGTATATATATTTTTTGATATATTTAATATCCATAACATACAGTTCAGGACGTGGCCGTGTGTGAACTTCATCATGTCCTGATGATTTATGAGATTTTGTACGTATCCTCTGAGCACGTCGTGTCTGCACGGCCCTGTATTTAGCGACCTGCAAGTCTATTGCTTGACTTCTTTTTTCTTTTCTCTGAACACTGAGAAAAATGATCTCAGTTTTAGCCACTCCATTAAGGAAGAAAAGCTCTGTTCATGAGCCGTTGCCCGTCCTTCATCACTCCAGTCAAAAAGTGATATTAATCTACCGCTGTCCGGTCGCTTCGGCTATCGATGCATGCTCAAAGACACTTTAAAAGCTTTAATGATGATGAACAGCCGCGCTCATTTTCTGTCTAATCAACATGATACGAGGTGAGGAGGAGATGGACAGCTTTCTTTAACTCCTACTAACCTGATGCGCTGCTATTAAACATGCTTTCATGCACTGATACTGCCTAAGTATGACATTTCCTATGTATTAGCACTGCACGATATAGCGTTTGCTAACTGAGATTTCAATATCTCCAATTGCTATATGCAAATATTGTGTTTTTTTTAAGTATTAAGACTAATCACAGAGGATCAAGGTAAGTCTAGGAAAGGTTTGGCATTTCTGTGATCTAAAATAAAGAGAAAATAAATGAAAATTTTATGATATTACAGATTTGTGATTCAATCATCTCCAGTAAGTTTTTTTTTTTTCCTGGTCAGGATTGTGTGGATCCGGAGACTATCCCAGGAACACTGGGCGCAAGATAGAGAGAGTCCATAACAGGGCAACACACACACACACACACACACACGCACACACACACACACATTACAGGGTCGTCAGGTTTTTTTTTTCTACTCAGCATTCCCAGACGTTTTATTCCACAGTGCGCTCGTGTTTTGTTGTTACGTTTTAGCCTCTGGAATATGCAAATTTTCTTTTTCAATGCGTCTTTTTTTTTTTTTTTTTTTACTGTTTTAATTTTTAATGTTTACTTAATTTTTTAAAAGGGGGACATTTATGTTTATGTCTAATATTTGCCTATTGTTGTCTTACAAGGCCGATAAAACTATAAAACATAAACTGTGGCAGTGTTCAGAAAGAAAGAAAGAAAGAAAGAAAGAGAGAGAGAGAGAGAGAGAGAGAGAGAAGAAAGAAAAAAGATAGAAAAAAGAGAGAAAAGAAAGAAAGAAGAAAGAAAGAGGAGAGAAAGAAAGAAAGAACAAAAAGAGAGAGAAAGAAAGAAAGAAAGAAAGAAAGAAAGAGGAGAGAAAGAAAGAACAAAAAGAGAGAAAGAAAGAAAGAAAGAGAGAGAGAAGGAAGAAAGAAAGAAAGAAAGAAAGAAAGAAAGAGGAGAGAAAGAAAGAAAGGTGAGAAAGAAAGAAAGAAAGAACAAAGAGAGAGAGAGAGAAAGAAAGAAATTGTAATTAAAAGTTTTTTTTTATTAATTTTTGGTCAGTATAATAATCTATCAGTAATCTAGGCCAGAATTTTTTTTATTTAACTTTGACATATGATAGGTTGGTCTTTTTTTTTTTTTTTTTTTTCTAATATCATCATCACAACAGCCAGTTACATAACAGAAATATGCTTTCTTTAAAATGTGTGTTCAAACAACATTTTTATAATGCCTGTGTATTACACATTTTATCTGTTTCAAATATACGAAAGTGTTTTCTTCCTTTTTTTATTTTATTTTTTCTGTAAAAAAAAAGGGCTTCCTTGCTATACACATTGCTGTAGATCTATTTGACTTTAATTGTGACACATCACAGGCTCGTCTGCTTTTTTCCTGCATATACTGAAAGGCTAATTACGTTATTTTTGTCCATATTGTTCAGCTTCACTGTGCACTGCATGTAAATCTCATGTGTATATTATAAATGTGCTGGTTATTATGGCATATAAAGCAAGAATCCGTAGAAAACAGTGAATATGCGGGCTAATGGGAAAGATTTTACTACACCATGATTTAAGTGAGAAAAGTAAATGTAAAGGCCATGTAGAGCGTGATAATAAACTGGTCATGATTTAATCAGAGTCGTTTAGTGTTTTCTGACAGCTGGAGTCACTTTATTAATACAGCAGGCCCTTGACGTTGAGCCTTTATGTACACGGGTAATAACATACACAGGGAAGATCACTATGAAAAGGCGAAGGTTCTCAATGTTATATGGAATCTTTCTTCTGTAAAAGTCCTGCTCAGGTGCTAACGACCGCCTCGTGGAAATGCCCAGCCAGGATTATTGAAAAAGATAGACGTTGTCATACGCACATCCAACTCGCAGCTCACGTGTACGTGCTGCTTGGCATAAAAATCCAAAATAATTTAAAAATAGAAAACGGGTTAAGTCTCTACACTGGTTTAAATGCACTGATTTTTTAAAAATATTTCAGAATTTTCAAATAAATATTTCGGGAGCATTTAGAGCAGTGTGCATGCACTTCTGTTTTTTTTTTTTTTTAATTTTAAACCACTTTTCTGTTAATACTGAAAGAAGACAGCAACAGTTGCGTGTATGACACAGTTCCACTCCGTTAGCATGAAGACAGACGGTATAGATAAAGCGGATAAACACCGAACTCTCCTCAGCAAGGAAAAATACTTTACAAGGTAATATATTAATATGTTCAAATACACCACTGGGACTCGTCACACTGGTCACGTGGGCTGTGTTCACACGCAGAGACTCACGCCAATCCGAATTCGGCCTGACTGCAGGCGCCTATTTATTTATTTATTTATTTATTTATTTATTATATTTACTTTAAATTTGCTATAAATCTGTTGACAATCTCAAATGTAAATGCACATGACATGGAATCCGAACCACCTATGAGGACAGATGAGGACTTTTTAGCGTCAGTATACTGTATTTAGCGTAAAAATAAATAAGAAAAACAAGAAGCTTCTTCTTAATAGATCATATCACTCACAGGTAAGAAAGCCAGTTTTGCCTCATCCTTGCTATGAAATATTATTTACACACCCCTCTGTGGCTTCCTAGATTTTTTTAAACTTACACATAAGCAAATGTTTATACGCAAATCAAATTCAAAAACCTTTTTCTTTTTAAATGAACGCAATTCCCAGGATATGGAGGTGGGTCCAGATGTATATTCCTCTCTCACATAACTTTGAACGCACCCTAGTTTCTCAATCATATGCTTTAAAGATTAATTATTAAGAATTTAATAGTTTAAGGGTCTAATACTATCCATTTGGTTCAGTCGGATAGCAATTTCATTCGTATTGGCGCCAGTTAGGGCACGTTATGATTATGATTTAAAGCATACACGTTTCTGTGAAGTTGGCTTGCTACCACATTGTAAAACACACTGAATAAAACTGGTGCCACTTTTGCTGATTCGATTTATAATACATTATATTATAACGGATATATTTCAACATCCGTCTATGGCTGGAAGTGATAGTCATATTTACATTAAACACAGTGCAGTGCAGTGAGGTCCAACGTCTGGCAGCAAAAATCTGGAAGTGAAAATGCTTCTACTGTGCATTCCTTTCTGATTTATTACAATATTTTTCATTGCAAATGATATTATCAACAACAACTGGAGTGAAGCCTTACAGAAATATTTACACGAACTGCAGGATTTCTTTGTATGTTTTGGTACGTCCTCCTTTCTTGCTTCAGTGACCCTCGAGCTGACACGGACTCCATACGTTTTTTACAAAAGCTGACGATCCATGTTAGAACGAATCCTTCAGAGTGTCATCTGAACCCATGCTCCAACAGAAAGGACACGACTTGAGGAAAATCTGATCTTTCGTGTTCAATATCACAAGTTTTGCTCAAATTTACATTAAACAACGACCTAGAAACAAGTCACCATTCAAGATTTTGAGCATTTCCCTTCTTTGTATTAAAATTCTAAAAATTTCCAGTTTTAAATGCAAAATTTCCCAGATTTTTAATGTTCTCGGACTTTTGAACCCTCTTTAATATGCGCTCAGACTCACTCTTTTATATAAAGTTATACTATTTCAAAAGTCAAACTGGCACAAATGATCATCTTTACAGTACTGATTGGCATAAAAGTAGGGAGTTGAGAGCTTTACTGTCATTCTAGCTGTATACAAGTATACAGCAGAATGAAATAGCGTTCTCCGAGGTCTTGGTGGATACAAAATCTACACGGTTTGATCTAAATTCGTTTTATATTTGGAAATTCTTGGGCTGCGTGTAAACATAGCTACTGAGCCAGTGATGACTGAAATCTGAACAGCAGATTTTTGGCAGTGTGTTCACAGCAATGAGCCGACTTCACATTCAGACACATGTAGTATATACAGCAACATTGAAACAGTGTGTGTGTGTGTGCGTGTGTGTGTGTCCATCTGCTGGCACTTCCTCATGTGTCAACTCTTCCCCTTGTTTATCCTTAACTCACAAACCACTTGTTTCCACGTGGGTGTGTTCAACAAAACGCTCCTTTTATTAAAAAAAAAAAAAAAATCCCAAGCCGGGAAGCGGTGCAGAGCGACGCTGCGATTGTGTGTGTCCACTGAGCTCCAAGCCAGTTGTCGATGACAGCTGTCGAGAGCAATATAGATAGAGTCAAGTGGCTTCAAATAGCCTCCGGTCTCTTCTGTAATACACGACAGGGAATGCTGCTCTCTCGTCGGAGTCTCTCGTTTCTTAAAAAAAAAAAAAGTTGCAATAAGACCCTGTCCTGTGTTTGACACTGGCCGTGGTCCCTGTTGTGAAGGACGTTCTGAGCACTTCTGACGTTTCGGTTCTCACGCATCCCAGAATGAAGTGCTTGTTCTTCTTTTTTATTTCTCTTGGACGTGTGTTGGAGAGAACAGCTGCCGGTCACACCACCAGCATGTATTTCTGGAAGGCTGTTCCTCCAGTGAGTCTCGTCTCTCTCTCTCTCTCTCTCTCTCTCTCTCTCTCTCTCCACTCTGGTAGGGGCTGACAGAGCCTTTGGCTTTATCCACTGTGGTGCGATTTCAGCTCAGGATGCCCCCGCTGCAGAGCGCGTAGCGCCGAGCTGCAAGTGAGATCACAATCTGTTACAGGGAAGAAAAAAAAAAAAGACAAGCCTGCTGTGGCCTAAGCGCAAGGCACAGAAAGACAGAGATCAGCCGAGGCTGGAGCGGGCAGGCAGGCCACTAAAACCAATACAAGTCCTTGCTTTTATCCTGGTTTTGTAGACCTGAGAGAAAAAGTAAGACAAGAAGAGAAAAGGAGGGTAAGAAAAGTGGAGAAGGAAGAGGGAAACAAACAAGCTCTGAAGCAAGAAAGTGTGAAAATAAAGGCGCAAAGGTTGAAAAAGCCATTCATACACTTTTTTTCCCGAAACTAGGACTGTCAAATTACACAACAGAACCAACCTTCTGACTTTTAAAGGAACATAAAAACGTAGTATTCATAACAACTACTTCAACGTCTGTGGGGAACAAAGTAGAAGCAGAAAACATATAAATCTATATCCATAATCCAGATTTCTGTAAAGCTGCTTTGTCCATTGTTAAAAGAGTAATATAAATAAAACTGAATTGAATATATACTATACTAACATATATATATATATATATATATATATATATATATATATATATATATATTCACTGCAGTGTACCTTGGCTAGACCTTCTCTATTTGTATTTGAATTCTTCTGTATAGTTTTATATCTGAAACAGAGGTTAAAGGAATAACGTCTATTTATCATGTCAATAATGCATATGCCATTAACAAAACTGAAAAAATTCATACGTTTACAGCCAAATCTCACTTATAAGGAAAGTCCAAGAGCTACTGTTGAATTCTACACGTTTATAAACTGCATATATTTTCTTAATATGGATATTACACATTCAAATTCACTCATTAGTGATGTCACTACTACATGAATATATAATGGTATAATATCTCAAAAAAGAAAACCTCCACAAATCAGCACAAAAATGCACATGGTTTCATGCACATATGCGATTTTTTTTTTTTTTTTTTTTTGCAGAGCTCTTTCATGGGTTTGTAAATGAAGCTTTAATCCTGTATCATCCTTCTAGAGATGGGACTACTTCTTCAGAGGGAAGGATTTGTGTTACCGGTGTAGTCGTGTGGCTCTGATGGGGCAGGAATACCACAAAACCTTCAGAAAGTGTATGAAGCTAGTTCTATTGTAATCGCTCTAGGGTTGGAAAGTTAATTAAAATGCTGTAAGACTTCCTCTCGGATCTTAAACCTTTATTGTTTTATATTGTAGTGTATTTTAAACAACTGGCCTTCTACTTTCATTATGCATGTGTTTGGAGCAAACAGGTTTCTAGTTTTTTTCTTCGCGCAGGGAAAATGTGGTGAAATTCTTCTTCACAGAAGCAGCAGATGGAGATTAGGTTCGGAAAACGCTGAAGAGTTCCTTTAAAACATTGCGATAAGACAGGACAGCTTGCAGTTTAAGCTTTCTCTTTTGTTCATGACTTTTTGACTTTTTTTTTTGCTTCATATTTACAAAGAACAGTCTTTTATTAAGTTCTTGACACTCTCAAGTTAAAGTGCCTTGAAGGTGATATCTACAACATAATATATAATTTGCTATGAAATAATTTTGCATGTTCATTAGAGAAATTCATCCAAGCATGTGAATTTTGGAAATAATTTTACACTGTTTTTGTGGCTGAGAGTCAGCGTTTCTTACCTGCGTCCACGTTCAGACTGAGGCTCTGTCCCATATCGGATCCCGTCCCGGTGAAAGCTCCGGTCCATGCCGAGCTGGCTGGGTCGCTCTTGCTGATGTCACACGGTGAGGGTCCGGGAGCGGGCACCGTGGCCGGGGGCAGTCTGTGCGGCCGCACCGAGGGCACTAGGAGAGAACTGTACCGCGGGTCGAAGTGCGTCCCGTACACGTCGTGCACCGAGGGCCGAGGATAAGCCGAGCTCTGGGCGCTGATGGAGCCGCCGAGTGGGTACGGATGATGGTGGTGGTGGTGTGTCGGGTGCCAGGATTCCGGCGTGGCCTGGTGGAGGTGGCTGTGTAACGAGGCGCTGGAGTACGGGTCAGCAGGGAAGGGCAGGTCGGTGTGGGACGCGCCCAGAGCACTGCTTAAAGACGCCGTGACTGACGGCTGGTACGCGCTGTTCCAGAAGGACGGAGGGAAACTGCGCTGGCTCATTGGGAATGATCCGTCTGGAGGAAGTGAGATGGACAGCATTCATATGAATATGTATTTTAAACATTAACATCAGATCGTGAATATTTTTAATTACGAATTATGAGAATAAAGAAAAAACGAAGATGATGATGATGCATAGATAAAAAGTTTAATAAAAATTCTTTTGGTTCAAAAATTCAATATGTTACAAGCACTAAGTGTGTGGTTGTGTTTTTTTTTTTTCAATTCGAAATAGACTGAAGCACTATTTTTTCCTCCGTAATTATAAATCAAATCAGCTGCCATATTTCAGAGCTCGACTCCAGACTCCGACTCCATGATCAACTGCAATAAAGCTACATTAGCTGGATAATTTCGAATCATAATAATTTCTATCAAGCAAAATAATTAGGATTATCTTCAATTTTAGTTATTATCCTGCAGCGTTCACATACAGCGACTTTCTTTTTTTTTTTGAAAATCAATCATCCTCAGTCAATGAGAATATTCCTGAGTGTTGCACAGTTACTTCACTAAATGAATGTCATCGCGCACCTTTCCAGGACGCCGCCCCTCGTGTGCTTTTGTTGCTGCTGGCTGAAGCGGGGCCGTAGCTGCTGGTTTGGCTCAGGGCACGGCTGAAATGTTCGTCCACCACCGAGCTGATGTCTCCCTGGAAGTAGGTGAAGAGGACGCACCGTGAGCTGATGTACTCAGCCTCAGGCGGCTGCTCCTTCTCCGGCGCGCAGTCCTCCTCCTTTATAGTGGGCGCGGGATGGCTGGAGAACGAGTTCCCTCCACTTACGGGCTCCTCTTGCATTTTTGAATAGAAAGCCAATTTCTGAAACACAAACATTACCACTTACAGGACTTTGTTAATATTATTATTACTATCATTATTATATTTCTATAATAATCTCTGCTTGAATGGGAGTTTTTGAGTTAGGTATATTCTTTAACCCTTTACCTTTCTCAGTGTATATCATGCATGTTAAAAAAGATAACTTTAAAACCATTATAACTTAGAAATTATATAGTTACAATTTAAAAAAAAAAATGCCTGTATATTACGTTTCCACACAGATTTGCTCATGTAAAAGCAAAATCCAGCACTCGGCTACATGCGTGTTGCGTGAGCTGGGTGAAATTTGACACTTTTCGCACTATTTCGAATATGTACGCCAGCCCTGTGTTCAAACACGCATGTGCATGTGTGTGTTTGCTGTGAGGGGTTTTAAGAAAGTGCAAAAGCTTTAAACACCCCTTTAGCTACCAAGAGCAAGGAATGATCATATATCATATATATTCCATCTTTAATAGACCTCTCCTTAGTCTTATTTTTGAATCCAAAACAGCAGCACACACACACACACACACACACACACACACACACACACACACACACACACACACACTTAAATTATGTAACATGAAATTAAGCATGGAATTAATAATAAATACATGCCTCACATGAGAAGATTAAATACCGAAGCAACAGAATGTACAGAGGGAAAGGTAACCCAGGTTGCTTTTTTAAGGCTAATAAATGATTTTAGGTTAAATTATGATGTATTATTTTTAATATATACATTTCTGAACATTCAAGTGTTGCTCAAAGTTTAACAGCTTGAATTTCATTTGACTTAGGTCGCACAATACCACAAAATATTGTGGTATGACCAAGAGTACCTTTCCTGTGTGTTGATATTCATTTATAAATGAAAATCTCCTGGTTTCAGTTCCTACAGCTTCAGAAACACTTTGCTTGCACAGCTGATGAAAGACTTTTTGTCTGAAACTTCCTGCTTCTCTGGCAAACTTTGTGTACTAGATGTAACCTTCACTGCATCTACGATCTGTACAGAAGCACACTGCAGTTATTCTTCTTTATTTACAGAATTATATCTTTTTTTGCTGTTTTTTTTTTTAGTTTACTTTAGTACACTGCACTTACTTCCTGGATTCCTGGATAGTTTTTTCCCCCAATTTATGCCTCATTGGACATTGGATCTGCACAGTATCTTGTTTCAGTTTTTTAAACATTGCCATGCTTTTATTTGTTATTATTTATCCTTTTCTGGCTATAGCACCAACTCCACAGTAAGCTCGTGCATACTCCAGTAAAGTTCTTGAATCCTGAATGTAGTAGCGCACCAGTTGAACTGGTCGTTGTGAAACGTACCTGGTGGTGAGGATGAGGATGAGGATGAGGATGGTACGGGCTGTAAGTTGGGGTGAAGTAAGGCTGAGGCGGCGCGTACACTTGGTACATGACATCCAAGCAGCTCATGGCGGAAAAAAACGAGCCAATGTTGTCAAGTAGAAGAGTTTAACAGCAGAAAATCACGCTTCATTGGAGATCAACGAGGTTCTGGAGCGACCAAAGAAGAAAGAAGTACGAGAAATACGAGTCCACGGTCCGAGGCGCGCGCGTGGCTCTCCGGGTGTGTGCGCGCGGCGTGTGGAAGTCTTTCTCTCTCTCTCTCTCTCTCTCTCTCTAACCACCCCGATGTGTGTGTGTGTGTGCGTGTGAGAGAGAGAGAGAGAGAGAGAGAGAAAGAAACCGCTACTCGCCCCGTTTTGACGTCTGACTGCGCGAGCGCTCAAGCGACCAATCTAGGAGCGCGCGCTGTCCTTAAAGCCCTTCTAACTTTATATACAGCATGGGTGTTACACAGTAGTTAACCACTGTGTGCATAAATTACTTTTTCCACTTTTTTCCCTCAATATTCCACCTTTTTTTTAAACACAAAATTGTTGCATGGGCTTTCTAAATATTCAAACTACAAAGGAGTTCAACAAAAAAAGATACAAAACATTACTGATAAATTTTATGAAAATTAATTTTAGTGTTTAAGTTTAAATGAAACATAAAGTACACTATATGGCCAAAAGTATATGGACACCTGACCATCACACACATATGTGGTGCTTCTCCAAACTGGTGCTACAAAGTTGGAAGCACACAACTGTATAGAAACTCTTTGTATGCTGTAGCATTATGCTCTTTACTTTAACTGGAGCTAAGAGGCCCAAACCTGTTCCAGCATGACGACGCCCCTGTGCACAAAGCGAGCTCCATGAAGACATGGTGCGTGAAGGTTGGAATGGAAGAACTCGAGTGTCCTGCACAGAGCCCTGACCTCGACCCCACTGAACACCTTTGAGATGAACTGGAACACCGACTGAACCCCAGACCTCCTCACCAACATCAGCGCCTGACCTCACTAATGCTCTTGTAGCTGAATGAACACAAATCCCCACAGCCACACTCCAACATCTAGCGGAAAGCCTTCCCAGAAGAGTGGAGCTTATTATAACAGCAAAGGACTGATAAATCTGGAACGAGATGTTCAACAAGCATGTATGAGTGTGATGGTCAGGGGTACACATACTTTTGGCCATATGGTGAAAGATTTAATACAAAGATTAAATATTTATGACTCGATATTGCTGTAGATGGTCTACAGAGCCATAATAATGAACTACAACTAAGTAAGTAAGTAAGTAAGTAAGTAAGTAAGTAAATAAATAAATAAATAAATAAATAAATAAATAAATGCATGTTGTACTTCTGTACTTATTGAGTGTCGATACAAACGATCAGCTCATTATCAGGAGAGATCTAATCCTGAAAGTCCCCTCAAACCTGCTGAAGAAACACTGGTTTAGGAAGTAAAAAGCTACACTGAGTTATTACTAATCAAAATATTGCAATATTGCAGTGGCGTTCCAGCCGAATGATTACGTATTTAGTTGTATACATAGCATGGATGTTATACAGCAGTTACACACAAGTAAAATGAGACACGAAACCTCATGTTTCGGAGACACGAAGCAGCATGTTTCTAAACACATTTTTGCCTCAGAGCTATAGAAAATGGATGATGGCACTGTATTATTAGGCTCTACAAGGTTGCAGCGGTGAATCAACACTTCAAAATCCAGCAGGAAACAAATGAACAGGTGTTAATGCTTCAGAGATTTGGGTGCATTGTCTGTGTGAACATCACGCAACAATCAGAGAAGAAGTAACAGAAATAAAACATGATCGATGGAAATTGTTCGCAATGTGTTTCTAATCGTGCTTTAATTGACACATTTTAATACCATGGCCTAATTTTCATGACAGCTGACAATCAGCGTCTCCAGTACACGAATATTAGCGTTCTGGTTACCACTTTGAACATTGTTTGCGCACTAAAATGCATGAGTGTCCGAATGCGAACCATCTATTAATAGTATATTCTAGATTAAGGTGAACAGCAAAAATTGTTCACACATAGTTAGCTAGCTAGTCTGTTTAAATCAATCGGCTGGGGCAGATGCTAATAAACACAGCACCAGTAGCTTAGCTAGCTAGGGTTAGCAACATTCAGGATCAGGGCGTGTGCAGGGCATGATGAGAATTGTCATTTTACGCTTGGAGGAAAAACAGCTGAGTAGTCGTGCTCTGCAGCAGGAGCAGGTCCTATATACACTGCTAGCTCTTCAGAGTTTGTGAGTTCGACAGATGTTTGATCTGTCTATCAAATTGAAAATGTGTATTGACCCATGTTTTAAGAGTCCAGTGGTTTTCTAGTGATTTTTTTTTTTTTTTTTTTTTGAACTGTCGGCTACAGATGTACAGGTTAACCTCTTAAAATGCTCACCCTCACCCCAGGGAATAGCACAAAGCCATTTCTTTCTTCCAAGCACATCAGTGGGAAAAGAGTGAAACCTTGAGTATGGATTCAGGGACACTGCAGTGATTGCAAGCTGTATTTCCTGCCATCGATCGCCAGATGTTTTGAAAAAGACATAGTACACAACTAATATTTAACACACAGGTTCCAAACCTGGTCATTTTAGTGTTTTTCTGCTCTAACACACCTGATTCAACTAATCAGATAATTAAGAGTAAAGTGGACAGGTCAAGGACAGTAAAGGACAGGGGGCTCTCCAGGACCAGGGACAGGAACGTATGTTTTAATACGTCAAATTTTGACTCAAATTCTAAAAAAAGATGACGTTATTATTATGCTGTGTCATGCAATGTTCTGTAGATAGCCTACAGTGTCATAACAATGCACTACAGGGAAAAAAGGTGTACTTCTGTTTATTCACAGTGATCAGTTTCAAGTGGCTACTGAATGATTGATGATCGATGAATGAACTACTTTTTATTTCCTAAACCAGTGTTGATTCAAATGATCAGCTCATTATCCATCTCCCAGTGTGTCATGCTGAAAAAAACACTGGTTTAGGGGGAAAAAAAAAAACACACGAAAACTAACTTTCATGACCAAATCGATGGAAAGTATCCATTTTGAACACATACAGACTTATGAAAAAAGTATATTAGGACTGTTATTGTAGCATGAATAAATGATCAAAAATGAAAAGCTCATTTTTACGAGCTAATCAGAATCTATCTGCCAAAATCTGTTTGTATTATTTTAATTTTTTTGGATAGAAAGTTTTGCAAATGTACCCTGTGCTGTCCCTCTATCTTTCAATTGCTTATTTTAACACTTGGCGCCATGCTGTTATAGGAAAATAATTGACGATGGGGTGGTGGAGCCACTGCTACTGATTATTTTCCAATAACAGCACATCTCTAAAGTGTTTCATTCCTCTTATACGACAGCAATTTGCCAACGACTGAAATTTTTAAATGTATTAATGAACAACACATCGCACTTGTTATCCGTTAATAGTTACGATTAATGTTATAACAAGTCAGTTCCTGTTTTCACTTATGATATAGCAGCTACAAATAGTCAGTCCCTCACCAGCCTTTGTTTTTTTCCTGTTTCTTAAATTTATGTCACAGAGAAACCACAGAGTGTAAACTCCTCTGTCTCAAACACTTTTCTCATGTCTGGAACTGGAGACTCCTTCCAAAAATGCTAAATAAACGTCTTCTGCTGTTATAGAAAATGAATGATGGTGATGGTACAGGCTGTAAAATGTTGTATTGATGAATTAACACCTGAAAATGAATTATTAATGCATTAATATTAATATTATCAGTAATCTCTGTGTTTAGGCTGCGACTCAATCAGCCCTGGAGGCTATTTTAGCATTTCTAACAGATCATAATAAGGATCCGAAATTCACAGTTGAACGCTTAATGGTAAATAATGAGAAGAAATATTCAATAAATATGCTGCAAAAATATGAAAAACTCTAAATCATATGAAGGCAAATTCAGTACATTTTATTGTAGAATTATTATTAATAACATAACAGAGAAAAAGCTCAACATAGCATAATGTTTCTGTTTATCGGCTAAACTACAGGGCGTGTCTACAATCCTCCACTCTTTCAAAAAAATGAGAAGCAAATTAATTATGACACTCGAATCTGTTGTACACGGAAAGCAACTGACGAGCGCCTCGGCTCAAAATGCCACAGCCTTGCCATCTCACAGCGAGGGTCAAAGGTCAAATAGTCTCATCGCAACTGGTACCTGGGTCAAAGGGCATTATATATCATTAGGGCCTTTAAAAATCAACATTACCCTACAACTGACAAAACAAAGAGGCTCGCTTTAAGCAACAATAGTGGTTTTGTCATAACCGTGCTGAGCAGCTGGAACAGGCAGCGTTCCCGCTCATCAACATTTCATCAGGAATATCACAGGAATGTTCACTCACACTTATTATAACAAGCTAGCAGTGCTGGATGTGAAATAGTTTTTTTTTTAACCAAAGCACTGTATGGAATCCTCCATTCTGATTGGTTGAAGGTGTTGATTTCTTTTCTATAACACCAGCTTGGACAGTAGCGTCGGCTGTCAATCATATCACGGGTTTACTTGTACTGCGGACGCTTCACATAGTGTAAGACTAATAATAGACGGATTAAAACATGCTGTTATTTAACAAAGATAAATGCGTATTTGTAGAAATGTTGACGTTTTCCGTAAGGCGATGTTTATTTAACATTTCTGGAATGAGTCTCCAGTGTCAGAGCTTTGTATCAGCCACAGGAAAGTCTTCAGGACAAAGGAGTTTGTGCATGTTTCTCTGTAGCATGACAAGCTACTTTTTTGTTTGTTTTGGTCTTAGTAACGTTAAGAAGGAGAAAAAAGGGAGGTGAGGGAACGATGGAACTAATTGCTTCCCAGCATTAAATGTAACTCTAAACATCCTGTATAACGTGATGTGGCATTAAAAATACATGCATTACATGTGAAAAACTGAAATGTGAATTGGTTAAAAATGTTAACATAAAAATTGTTAAAAAGTCTAAAATGCGTAAAATTCACACAATTCAAGTCCGTGTTACTTTTTTTTTTTTTTTCATAAGGGAAGCTGTTAGCATGCTAGCAAACCTCCGGGATTAGTTCAGGTTGTAAACTGGATTAATGTTTGCATGTTCATGTTAGCTAACAACTCATCCACATTGGCAATTAAAATTGATAATAAAAGTTTTATTTAAAATGGTTTTTAGGGGACTATTCTTTAGTGTTTATGCATATGTTGTGCTTAAGGAATGAATTTGAAGCTTTCTTTTAACTTGAATGACATTATTTTTTTTTAGATTCGTGTACTTCTAATAGGTCTAAGTGCAGCTATACATTAATATTATATATATATATATATATATATATATATATATATATATATATATATATATATATATATATACACACACACACACACACATACATACATATATAGTGCATATATATATATATATATACACACAGTGTATAAGCCTGCGCAGCAGCTTGAAGTGGTGGTGAAAATGAATAGGTGTAACACCTCTGAGGAGACGCTAATGGCTTGTTTATTTAAAGATTACACGTTAAAAGGACGAGCAACTGTTTGTTCGTGATCCCACTTCATACATATTGTTCTCCTTTCCAATTTGGCCATGCCACACCTGTTAGCAGATAAAGTTACGGCTTGTCATAACTCTCCATTTCTGATGTGACAACTCCAAAACAATGGGGGTTTTAGGCCGTGTAACCCGACAGGGTTTCTATTTCCACCCAAACAGCTTAAGGACAAGGAATCGTTGAGAGCTAATAGGACCTAATGCCTCTGAGACAGCGGCGCATTCAACACGTCTGTCAGAAGAAGAGAGCACAGTGTCTCACGTGCAGCTTTTACTTCCCTTCTGTTTTCACTCTTTCTCCAGACTAAACTGAGGGGTCCATGGCTTTGTGTCCCTTGGCCTTATCCGTTCATTTGCTATTAATCTGCCTGCGTCTCGTCAAGGCAGGGGCGGGGTGGTGGGACACAGGAGATGAAAGCACCAGCATACAAAAGCATTGTCAAGGCAAGTCGGAAAGCAGCGAGGAATGCAAACATGCACTTGAGCAAAGGGTGTGAAATATTTCAACAAAAACAGGCCGCATGGTGTCCTCTGCTCTACTCTCAGTAAACACTATCTAAATACACTCTCAGATTCAGTCACATATCTGCTACACATTAGTCACATGTCCAGTCATGCAATTGTCTTTCTTTTAGTACTAATAATGCACTATTATATCTGGATGATGTAATAAAACCACCAAAAAATAACTTTGGACATGTCCCTACTACTTTCTGAAAGTGTTGTTTGTTAAAACAGTAACACTTTACACTAACAGTACATGAATAATCATGCACTAATACCTGAATTAATACTTACTTAACTATGAACTAATGATGAGTTAAGGTATGTATTAATCACGAACTAAAGAAGATCTAACCTTAACTACGACGTGAGTCTGATGAATTCATGCATAAATAACGAGCACCTTGAGTACAAGTTAGTACATGTTTGTTAGTTAATGTATTAATTAACACAAACTAAAGCAAACATTATCTATAAGAAAGAATATGAATGAAACATGCATAATTTCAGATCGTTTATATAATTTTCCATATGCAGCTCCGACTCAAACATCATTGGATGGCGCTGGATTACTTTCATAATTTACATCGATCCTCATTGAATGCAGAAAGACGCACTAATAATAAACACCAATAATTTCATCTCAACCCGTTTTACGTCATTCTCCATCCATTTCTCTTCAAATCCTGCTGTAGTACTAGTATATGCTCCGGGTGTCTAGGGCCCGGGTCACTGCTCCTTTGCCCACAAGGGTGAAATTAACACATTACCATTTATTCATTTATTCACTATTATCTATTAATGTTTAAAACCAGTGTTCAATAAGATTATTTTCGGGGGTTTTAGTCTGGTGTTTAAATATTAATAGACAATAGTGTAAGACCCATAAGACTCACGTCGTAGTTAAGGTGTTAGCTCCTCATTAGTTCATGATTAGTACATGCCTTAATTCATCATTAGTTCATATTTAAGTAGGTATTAATTCAGGTATTGGTGCTGGTACTTTTCCCACTTCAAGGGTGAAGTGTTATACCAGCTGTAGCTTTAACTGTAATAGAAAGTTTTACTCAGCCTGAGGCAGCACTCTTTCGCTTCCTTTTTTCCCCCAACTGCCATCCCAATGCAACCCGATGTAGATTTACAAAGCTGCTGGTTCAAATGGTTAAAATTCAATGCTCACAAATGCTTTGTGTGAATAGATCTTGCACTTTTCAAAGCAAAGTTACGGCCATAAGTGTAGGGGAAAAGAGACAAACAATCCATATGTATTGTTATATATATATATATATATGTATATATATACTGTATGTATATGTATAAGCTAGTATATTTGCAGGCTAACTATCTAGCTAGCTAATCGGTTCATCTTGATGTTTTGATTGTAGCGAGATTTTTTTTTCCCAGAATGAGATTTGTTTAAGCTTTCTTGTAAGTGTAAAATGCCTTTCCAGAGAAGTGTAATGACGTTTAGGAAAAGCCTTGTTAGATAGGATAATTATGGAAATTATATTATACACCCAACACCCTGGTTCTTCTAGCATTTTTTTTTTTTTTATAATTCAATAATTCAATTGGACTTTAAACTAGAATTAGCTTACTATTAGTAAGTTTATTCCTAGACACTTTTTCTAATTTTATGCTTTAATTATTCTTATTCTCTTGGTACATCATTATGCAAATTCACTAAGCATTTTTGTTGTGTAAAGAAGCAAAAATCAACTGCCATACTTTTTTTTTTAAATACATTTTTTCTAAATCACTGGTGCATTGAGAGAGACACAATTTAATAGAGAAAACTTGTTTCTTCCCGTGGAGGCTGTTTTATTGCGTTTTTATTGACGTGAGCCATTTTTATTTAATACAATCCATTAATGATCGATTTCATGTGTAACAAACAAAAATGTCGGTATCAGAAAGATAAGTTCAGTTATCTACTGTACACAGCTTTAAGATACATAGCTAGTGGGCTACCTAACGGCTAGTAAACTAGCTTGTATTAGTTGCAAGTAAACATGAGTGAGTTTTCAGTATCTAAGTTCTCAAAGGTCATTAAAATATTCTTAATAATTTTTTTAAGCAGTAACCAAACCTGACAAAGTCTAGCACAACTATTACAGTTTTGTTAACTTTCAACATTAGCTAACATTAGAAAGCTAGCTTAGCACGCAGGTTTTGTAGCTAAAAGTTTCCAGGTGTGATGCATTCCTGTAAAAATGTGCATGCTCCTATAAAGACTGTCTTTTCTGTTCAGTATACAACATTATTATTATTGTATGTTTTTTATTTTTTATTTTTTACAGGTTATTACTATACAAAGTTGCATGACTGAGATCTAGCCATAGAGCCAGCCTAGCAAAATGTGACACTGGAAGAATTATTTTTCATTTAGAAAATCATCTAGATGAATTGTGGGTCAGTTGATTCCCATGTGTCACTGATGATTGTAGTGATATGACGTGAGTGTGAATCTCTGCACTTGTGTTTGTGTGTGTGTGTGTGTGTGTCCAGAGCAACTGCAGGGTTTCGGTGTGAAACGTGAAACAGAGAGTGTCTGTTTTAGGAAGGACATGTGTAACACCTGTCCTTGACACACACGACATAGCATATGGGCAAAATATTCCTGAATACTGACAACCTACTGATCCTGAATGAGAGAAGAAGACTAGGGAGGAAAGGAAGTTTTTATCACTATATCTATTAATCCAGTGACCCTACATTCACACTCATTCAACAAGCGGCGCTTCACTTGTCGTTTGTCTCCTTAAGGTGTGTAGCGACTGCTAATGTTGTCATTTCTAGGTGTTTTTAACAAACAGTAATAGCCAAAATGGACAGCCTAGAACCCACTAGACGATTTATAAACACCACTTTATTTAAATTGTCTTTAAGTTTGATTTACAAAACTAGCTATGTGTCATACTAGCGTCATCGGCAGATTAGCAAATCAAGCTACATGTACTAGCAACATATTTGCACCAGAGGCACCAACGATCTCTGCTACGTCCTTCCAAGTGTTATTTTTCTTCCAGAAAATGTTTCTACATAAATTTAATGAGTGGTTGCATTTGTCAGGATGAGTTGAAATAAATTTTTGTTCCATTTTTAGTCATTGCAAGTGGGAACTAAAGTTGTGAACGGGGAACGGGATGCTTTATGGCATCATATCTAATTTGCACAGGAGTGAGAAAACCCAAATCTCAGCTGTGTTGCGCATGTATAAAGAAAAAGAGCGGGGGTCTGTCGCTTGTGTGAACATAGTGTTAATTAGTGATCTTAGCAGGTAGGGTGCTAAGTAGCGTAAGTCTACAAACAATGTGCTTTCTTGCTCCAATATGGAAGAAATGTAGTAAAGAAAAAAAAATTATGTAAAATGTATGTAAAATGAAACAATGGTTTTGCTGAAGTAAACCCTAAATGTGTAGTATTTTACGCCAGATTTCTAGCTTTTGGTAAAGTGTACCTATGGTACTTTCCATTCCTCTATATAGCCAAGAACCAGATATGTTCCCAGGAAGAGGTGTTTGACTGATATTGCAAAGATTTTTTCCACTAACAAAACTCTCTAATAACTTTAAAGCCGTGGTGTCGTGAACGTTTTCTTCAGGGATTGTTGAGGTGTCACAACATTCACACAAAGTTCAGTTATAGACTGGAGTTGCTCACTCCTACTGCTCTGTATTTCATTGTAGATCATTTTAGCACATAGCTTGTGGACTAGCTATCTGGTACACTAGCTCGGGTTTGTCACTGGTTGACATGAATGTGATTTCAGTATCAGAGCCGCAGTGAGAGTAACAGCACCCAAACAACCGTGATTTATGTTCATCACTAGTGTTTAATTAGCTAGCTAAGCTATCCTTTAATCATTTGCATTTCAGATATGATTGGTCAAAAACAGTCAAGCTTATTTAATGACAGATCACAAACTACATGACATGCACAGCAATCCCTGAAACTGATGAAGGTAAATTTGAAAAAAAAAAAAAAGGGAATTTAACAGTTTGACCCGAAATTGAACCCAAATATCAATCTACGGTATATAAATGTAATCTATGATCCAATACGAGCTAGTGATTTAAAATCATATTATTTGACTGTTTTTAAGATTTTCTAGCCAGCATTGAAACTGCTCTGCTCAGTGGGTCATTTGAGAGTGTGACCCACCTGTTGCTGCTGTTGGACAGTGATGAACTGCGGACCCTGTTTGAGGAAGAAATGTGGGAATCCATACACATCGGATCAACTCTTCACTCAGTGCGGGCGTGGTGTCAGCTGTATGTTTGGCTGTGACTGAGGCAGATACAGTGCACTCACAGACACACTCTATCACACACACACTGCCTCCATTCATCCTCTCCACAGCATGCTTTAGACACGCTCAGCACACGGGCCAGATTGAGTAACACTCGATATTTCATCAGCCACAGCTAAATAATGGCAAATGTCTTGACACAAATGCCTTCATCAGCACAAGATCCACTTTAGGCATTTGTTAAAATTCCACAGCGCTGTTAAATTCTCCATTTTGACTGGTGAGAAGGTGTCGATTAATTAACAGAAACCCGTTCTGATATGTTACTGTTTCTATAGTAAACTCTCATTCTCTTAGCTTCTATGGCAGAAGCTCCAGGTGGACGGATTAAAAATGTATGCAGTTGTTGACGTGGTGAAGTTTCCTGTGAGGATTTTTTTGAAAGGAGTCTCCAGTGTCAGCAGTTTGTAGCATTCAGGGATAAAGCAGTAACTTTATATTTTAATCCACAGGAAAGTTTTCAGGTTTCTTTGTAACCAGCTGCATTTTTTGTCTTATTAACTTCAAGAGAAAGAAAAATGAGAGGGTTTTGAGGTTTTTTTTTTTATAGCTCCAATGACAAAGGCATAACAGGAAATATGGGCATTCCACAACATTCAATGTAGCTATGAACTGATAAAATGCAATTTTTTTTAATGAATAAAAATTCCAATAATTTACAAATTGCTGTGGTATAAGAGGAATAAAACACTTCGGGATGACCTGTTGTAGGAAAGTTATCCATTTTGGCATTGTAACAGTAACTTTGCTAGTATTCTGGATGCATCTGAATTATTTTCCTATAACAGCACATCCCTGTACTATTTCATTGCTTATATATTGGATATGAACACTTTTAATAACATTGATTATCTCATTACAGTGGCATCGGTCAAGGGGTGGGATATATTACACACCAAGTGACCAGTCAGTTCTCGAAGCTGATGTGTGGAAGCATGAAAAATGGGATCGTAAGGATCTGAGCGACTCTGACAAGGGCCAAGTTGTGATGGCTAGATGGCTGGGTCAGAGCATCTTCAAAACAGCAGGTCCCAGTACGCAGTGGTTAGTACCTACCAAAAGTGATCCGAGGAAGGATAACCATTGAACTGGCGACAGAATCATGGGCGTCCAAGGCTCGTTGATGCGTGGGGGAGCGAAGGCTAGCCTGTCTGGTCCAATCCCACAGAAGAGTTACTGTAGCTCAGATTGCAGAAAAAGTTAATGCTTGCTGCGTATGGGGCTGTGTAGCCACAGACCGGTCAGAGTGCTCATGCTAACCCCTGTCCACCACCGAAAGCGCCTACAATGGGCACGTGAGCATCAGAACTGGACGATGGAGCAATGGAAGAAGGTGGCCTGGTCTGATGAATCATGTTTTCTTTTACATCATGTGGATGGCCAAGTGCGTGTGCGTCACTTATCTGGGGAAGAGATGGCACCAGGATGCACTATGGGAAGAAGGCAAGCCGGCAGAGACAGTGTGATGCTTTGTGCAATGTTCTGCTGGGAAACCTCGGGTTCTGGCATTCACTTGGATGTTACTTTGATATGTACCACCTGCCTAAACATCGTTGCAGACCAGGTACACCCCTTCATGGCAACGGTATTCCCTAATGGTAGTGGCCTCTTTCAGCAGGATAATGCACCCTGCCACACTGCAAAAGTTGTTCAGGAATGGTTTGAGGAACATGACAAAGAGTTCAAGGTGTTGACTTGGCCTTCAAATTCCACAGATCTCAATCCGATCGAGCATCTGTGGGATGTGCTGGGCGAACATGTCTGATCCATGAAGCCTCACCTTGCAACTTACAGGACTTAAAGGATCTGCTGCTAATGTCTTGGTGCCAGATACCACAGCACACCTTCAGGGGTCTTGTGGAGTTCATGCCTCGACGGGTCAGAGCTGTTTTGGCGTCACAAGGGGGATACACACGCACACACACACATACACACACACACACACACACACACACACACACACACACACATATATATATATATATATATATATATACATATATTGTATGTAAAAGCACAAATTTGTGCTTTTTTAAATTACTTATATTCAGTTCATAAGGTTGAAGCTGTCTATTAATTTCAGTAACAAAACTTTGCTTTTTTGGCTAATAAATAATTCTTTTTTTGCCTTTTACCCTGTTCATGCATGTTTCAAAGTCAGCTTTGAATGGATTCTGTTTACCAGATTCATAAGCAAGGCCAGACATTTGACTCATCACTGTGATGTGTTTGCTTTCAGCTCTCAGTGTAGAGACAGACACTGGAGTGGGTTAGATTACAAAGCAATTCTTTATGAGCTTCTCTCATATTAGTCTGTATTGTAGTATAGTCTAGGTTATTATAGTAATGGTCATTTTGAAACCTGGGCAACTCATTTCATTATTAGATTTTAAGTTATTTCTAAGAGGACTGTTTTAATGTGATTGCTCTCTGTGCTAATTGTCCTGCATTGTTATTTTGTTTGTTTGTTTATTTGTTTTAAACTTTTAATTTATTTTGTTCTCTGGTTTAATTTCTTGTGTGATAGCTTAGGTTCTGCATTTTTTGGTCAGAATTCACACTTCAATACACCTCAATAGGACCAAACTGGTTAAAAAACGATTAGAGAATACACAGATATATTGAGATGAAATTTTGTTGACTATCATACATCCAGCAATGGGTTTAAAGTATTAAGATATGCCTGAAAGTGCTCATATCTTAGGGAATTAATTAAGCTTAAGTTAAAAAAAAAGAGTAATGAACTTGCCAGGAAGTTTATTTTTCCACATACACAGTAGAGAGGATGGTCAGAGAGGCAAAATGTCCTCAGAGAATCATGATTGAACATTTGCAGAAGATGTTAAGATTTTGGGGGTTCAACATGTATCAAATCTACAATTAGACACAACTTCCATACCAACAAACTATTTATTTGGTAGAATAATATGCCAGAATAAAGCGCATGGAGTTCGCTAGACAGTACTGAAACATGGCTCTATAGTCAGATGAAACAAAAAAAAAAAATAGAGCTTTTTGACCAAAAAAAAAAAAAAAAAAGTTGTGTTTGGTATAAAAGAAGGATGGTTGCACAGAAAAGAAACTAATCCCCTCTCTATGTAAGTATGGTGGAGGTTCTGTGATATTGTGAAACTGTTTGTTCCTCCAAACATACACTCCAAGAAAGACTTGAAGATTTAACATGGAAATCTGGCTCAGTTACAACTGTGTCAAGGTTGGATCTTCTAGCAGGACAACGATCCAAAACCATCATACATCCAGCAATGAGTTTTATCCAGGTCCATACAAAAATGGTACACTGACAACAGAATCAAGCTTTTGTCATAACCATCTCAGTCATCTGACCTAAAACCTGTTTTAAACCAGTGTGATGAGTTGATGAGGAGAGTCCACCAGTGAGGACAAGGGGCCCTGGAGGATGGGGAGAGGTTCTCTAATGAGTGCTCTCAGATTGCTTACTCTTCATGTATCATGAGAGAGGAATCAGTGTTGTTATTTTGGTAAAGAGAGGTTGCACAACATACTAAATGCAGGAGTGCCAGTAATTGTGACACAAAATAGTGAGTGACTTATGGCCAAGTACGGTGACCCATACTTGGAGTTTGTGCTCTGCGTTTAACCCATCCAAGTGCACACACACAGTAGTGAACACACACACACACCGTGAACACACACCCGGAGCAGTGGGCAGATTTTTTGCTGCGGCGCCCGGGGAGCAGTTGGGGGTTCGGTGCCTTGCTCAAGGGTCTCACCTCAGTCGTGGTATTGAGGGTGGAGGAGAGCGCTGGTCACTCACTCCCCCCCCTATTTCCATATATCCAAATATTTCCATATATCCAAATTGGAGAATTGAGACTAGAGGTGTGTACTGGGGCTGAGATCCTGTGGGACGCAACCAAAAAGTCTCAAGCCACAAGTTGCATGTTTTTACTTTGACGTGGATATGAAGGAGTGGTCCGATATGAAGCCTGAGGGACCAGCTGCACAATGCTTTTACAGCATTCATCCTTAGTAACTGCCTGGTCAGAGTCATAGTGATTTAAATGAGGCTACTAGATTATATTTTGAGGAATGATTGAACCAGCTAAATTTGTTAGAAAATATCGCAAGCAGGTACAAACAAAAATAATAACTGCATGAGAGGGATGTCTCTAGTTGAGACCAGAATTCGTACTCCATGCTGATAGGGTTTTAAAAAAAACAAAGAAACAAAAATCCTCTGCGATTTATGCCACACCTACATCGGGTTTAAATCTGAATACTGATACAGATACAGATATTTGGAGCATTAAACAGATACAGATATTGGAATTGCATTACTCCAATAATTTTAATGCATGTGTTTAAAAAATAAAAATTCTATAAGTTTTTTTTTCTTAGAATAAATAAGAATAAAATAAAAGACTAGATCTATCTGTGAAGCACAGGCTACCAGTGGTTGGGGTGGGTGGAGTATAAGAGTAATCGTGCTTTCCAGTGAATGCCAGAATTAATTTTTTTACACAATGAAACCCCATGAATGCCAGGGAAGAGAAAAAAGAGGACAAACTGAAAGTATTTTCCTTTGCGACATACACACAGGTGAACCTCAGTTCCCTCCTGCCACACACATGAAGAAGCAGTTTAAAGATAGGATTTTTGGTATCAAGGTTAGGGAGTGCAGAGACGACCTCTTTTCTCTTCTTCTGTCAGGTGTCGCAGTATTATAAACCATTGTGTTCAACATTGTGTTGTCTATTACACCGTTGTGCCTGTCTCTATTGTGTATGTTGCACCATTTCTAGCCTTATAAAAGATCAAACTACTCATACAAACCCACCTGCTAAAAACACATCTTCGGATTTCGGTGATGGCCGTGAGTCATGAAAAGGTGACAACCCTGAGATTAATCCTTCATAAAGACCAGTTTACTTTATGAAGAGGAGCAAGTGTCATTTGATGTAGAGGCTGAACTTACACAATGGTGTATGTGGGGATTCATTATAAACCAGTGAATCATGTGTGTTGGCCCACCTGCTGTTAAAAGAGTAAAAATGTCCTTCACTTGCATGGTGCAGTTTAACATTCCTGCCAAAAAAAAGGATTTTTTTTATTGGACATGATTTAATATTTCTTCAAGAATGTTTAAATCCAAACTAGATACATAAATATTTTATTAAAATTGCCGGAATGAGAGAAAAAACAAATTTAAAACCATTGACCTTTACATGCACACATACCACAGCAAGTTAAATTATTTATTCAAGAATGACACCACACACTTTTTATCCATTTTAGTTACATTTCTGTATCAAGGAAATTCAATTCAATTTTATTTGTATAGCACTTTTACCAATGGACATTGTCACAAAGCAGCTTTACAGAAATAAATGGATTAAATATATATATATATAGTAAATATGTGAATTTATCCCTAATGAGCAAGCCAGAGGTGATGGTGGCAAGGAAAAACTCCCTGAGACAATATGAGGAAGAAACCCTGAGAGGAACCAGGCTTGAAAGGAAACCCATCCTCATCTGGGTGCAACGGATAGTGCAATTATAAATAAATCCCTTCTATTACTGTGTACTATATGGACAAATAGTGCAAATTCACTAAATTCATCACAGTTTTCGCAAGAAGTCCGGTTGGTTAAAATCTATCCACTGTCCACTGATGGAGTCCTGAGTACAAAGGTGTCCGTGGCAACTGCAGCCCCAAAGCCACTACAGCAATCGCAGTCCCAAGCCATTACAGTACAGCTCCCCGTATGTGATCCCCAAACCATCTCCACAGCCCCCAGGTGGTACCATCCCCAGCAATCCAAACAGTTCTTCAGGCCATCCATATGGGGCCCCAGCAGCAGCGAGCGAACTAACCGATGAGAACTCCAACCAGAAGTAGGGCATCAGGATGGATCAGGCAGGTCCGGGGAGTAGAAGGGGTCAGGATCACTGGCATCTCAGAAGTAGCATGTGTAGCTCGACAGAGAGTGAGGGAGAGAGAGAGATGGAGAGAGTGGAAGAGATTGTTAGGTAAGCTTTGTCCTCTAATGGTTAAGGACAATGTACTTTGAGTGCAGAGTGCAAGCAGGGACTCTGGCAAGACCAGCTATGACAGCATAACTAAAAGGGAGAGCCAGAAGCTAACACAGACATGCGGGAACCCTGGGACATAAGGCAGCCAGCCACTCCACCGTCGACAAACCTGAGTGAACGCGTGAGAGTGGGGAGGCGACAGCATCCAAACATCCCAGTTCTCCACAACACTCTATGCCTGTGAACCCTCCAGACCTGCCCCTGTACCTAAGAAAAAAACTATTCACAAACGGCTTGACTAGATATATTTTCAGCCTAGACTTAAAAACTGAGACTGTGTCTGAGCCCCGAACACTAAGTGGAAGGCTGTTCCATAACTGTGGGGCTTTGCAAGAGAAGGCTCTACCCCCAGCTGTAGCCCGCACTATTCGAGGTACCAACAAATAGCCTGCACCTTTTGATCGAAGTAGGCATGGCGGATCATAAAACACCAAAAGTTCGCTCAGGTTCTGTGGCGCGAGACCATTTAGTGCTTTATAGGTCAATAGTAGTATTTTATATTCAATACGAAATTTGATTGGGAGCCAATGCAGTGTGGATAAGATAGGGGTGATGTGGTCATATCTTCTGGTTCTAGTAAGGATTCTTGCTGCTGCATTCTCGACTAACTGGAGCTTGTTTATGCATCTACTGGAACATCCAGACAGTAAGGCATTACAATAATCCAACCTAGAGGTAACAAAAGCATGAACTAATTTTTCTGTATCGTGTAGTAACAATAAATTTTTTATTTTAGCAATATTTCTGAGATGAAAGAAAGCGATCCTAGTGATATTATCTACATGAGCTTCAAAAGAAAGACTGGAGTCGATAATCACATCAAGGTCTTTTACTGCTGCAGATGATGAAACAGAAAGGCCATCCAGAGTTATTATGTAATCAGAAAGCTTACTTCTAACTGCATGTGGTCCTAGTACAACTACTTCGGTCTTGTCAGAATTAACTAACTTGAAAACCTGAACGGCCTGAAAGTTAATAAACATCCAGTTTATACTTTTGCTGAATCTTTGGCCCATTGTCCCAAAACTCTAAACACAAAACCACAAACACAAAATGAAAAACTTTGCAAATCTGTAGCAAAAGCAAACACTGCATTCAAAAGTATTTTATCTCTTTCCAAAATGTTTTTTTGCACCAAAATGGCACACACACGTGTAATATGAATAGATCTGTCTAACAACCAGCACTACTATGAATATCCCATCAGTAGGTTGATGCCTTTTGCATTGTCAGTGTTACATTGTAGCTGGTTGTTACAGTAACGCATACCTACTCAAATATACATAAATAAACACACAAATGCAATACAGTAACAACTTCACCACATGCATCCTCCATTGCCTGGAGAAGAGACATGCGTGCAAAGGGAAGGCAGTCATATACCTTCCAATGCCATGCCCAAAAAACCCTTCAATTGGATTTAGGAAAGGGGAATATTGTGGGAGGTATGGTGGCAGGGAGGTGCCATGTAGTGTGTCCAGGAATGTGATGAGAAGGGCGTTGTTATAGGGACCAAGGTTGGCATGGTGATGGAGGACGCCTTGCTGGCTAATGGCTGCGCACATGGTGATATTCCCTTTACGCTGTCCAGGGACATTCACAATGACACGGTGCCCAATAGTGTTTCATCCCATCTTCTTTTGGGGAGGTTGAAGACAGCCTCATCAATGTAAATACAAATCCTGAATTGCTGCGGCATCCAGCTCCAAGACTCTCTGAAACAGACAACAAGACAATATGTGAAATAGACCTAGAGCAGTCAATATGGTGAGGCACAATACACTGGATTACAGTACTGTAAAGTATCTATACCGTGCTGATATGATAGAAATTCACAGTATAGTGCTTACTTGCACATATTCATAGCACTGTTCTTTAACCCTCTCTGAGTTTTGTTTCATCCGGATTCGGTTGTGCTGTGATACACGGTTCAATGTAGACAAGCCCACCTGGTGAATATTACTGAATATTGTGTTGTCTGCAATTATGTGGTTCTGGATTTCTTATAGTCTAATGGTATTGTTTGCCATCACCATGTTCACAATAGCGGTCTCTTGTTCTGGTGTGAACAGCCGGTGTCTTCTTACTATGGCCTGGTCATCTCTCAGTTCTGTAGAAGATCCAAAAATATGATATGATTGGCTACAGCAAGCTAAAGTAATCTATTTTCTTTCAATATGAAATGACATTACTGTAACATTGGCCAACAATCACTGAGTAACATAGTCGGACTACAGTATACATACATAAAGAGAATAGTGTAGATTGTAGGTAACTTACTGGTTTTCATTTCTGAATGTACAGATGATAGATGCAACCATGTAGCAGCTCAGGTTGGGCTGAACTCTCTGCCCAGCCTCCCTCATACTCAGTCCATGGTTGAGCACATGGTGAACCAATGTGGCCCTGATCTCATGTGGGCAACTGTCCTTCCTCATCCTCATCCATCTCTTCCTTCTCTTACTCTCACTCCTTCACCTCTAGCTCTTGCTTCACCATTGACTTCCACTTTCCTCCAAAACAGGAGAGGTCATCTGTGGCCATTTATAGTGCTCAAACTAACTACTTTTCACACCTGCGAGGAGTGGGTGTTGCCAAATGGTGTCTAGAGCTTGGCATTGTGATTGGCGTTGCTTTAAAAAGAGATTTTAATTTTAATTTTAATTTTGAATGTTGTGCCTAATGTAGAGAACAGTGTGTAGTGTTCTGCAAAAAGGATTGATATAGAATTGAAAACTGAGTGTAATGCAGGAACTGTGCTTGCAATTTTGCAGACTTGGTTTATGGATTTGGTACATGAGTTTCAGGTTTCTGTGACTGTGTTTCAGGTTCCAATTTTAGTGTGTAAACAGTTGGGAAAAACTGTAATATAAATATGTGCCAAATGTGAGACATAAAGGTTTTAATCTTTAATCACTATTCTATTGGCATCTAGTGTTTAATTATAGAATTAAATTTTCTCTTGATATCCAGTACATGCTGTTATTATTATTATTATTATTATTATTATTATTATTATTATTATTATTATTATTATTATTATTATTTTATTTCCACCAAGCTATTTAATATGAAATCTGAAAATATAAGTGCCATTGTCTGTGTTTAAATGCAATTTCCATTTTTAAAAAAAAAAAATTCTTACTGCTGAGAACAGCAAGGCCAGCCATTTAAACTGTTTTTTGAATAAGCATATGCACTTCACTCTTGGAAGACCTTGAAGGTCTAAAGACTGATATGTCGCAGTAATAGAGGCGTTAATACAGCATTAATATGTTTGGGTAAGAATGATACTTTTAGTCCTGCATAATGTTCAGTCGAGGTGATTTGACATGACTGACAACATAGAACCATTTAATGAATCATGTCTATAACAACATTAGAAGAAATAACAAAAAGCGGCTTATGTTCTTTTAATAAATAGATATCTTACAGTGGAAGATAAACGACACATCACCGCGCTATTGAATTCGCTATTCTGATCTGGTCAGACGGTGTTAATTTGGTCTGAGGTTATTTTCCACAACAGCAGATCTGACGGTAGTAGCTTTAAATCACAGTTTATATTACTTTTTAATTTTTACATTTTTTTTTTTTTTTACAGTTAGTTACATGTATTTATTAATACTGTGTTTACATTTTCAAAACCGTTCTCCTACTTAGCACCAGAGTGGTCTGTGTGGACTGAATGTGCGTCACTGTTCATTGCTTTTACCCAAAAAGCATTGAATAACCTTTGCTTTCCATATTCATGAATTCTTTTCTCACTCAAACTCAACCTTCAACAAAACGCTGTGTATCTACAGCTCATTTTTAAAAACATACTGTTTTCAAAACTAATTAATATACCGTAAGCACGAAAACTGACAAAGTTCTACTTTTTCATAACAAATTTTTAAAAAAAATCCAAATTACAAAAAAAGTCAAACAAACAAATAATCACATTTAGCCTTATTCGGGTATTTTGTTTTTTATTTAGTTACTATTTATCTATTTATCTATCTATCTGTATGTCTGTCTGTCTGTCTATCTGTCTTCTCACCTTTACCTGACACTATTATCCAAAGCAACAAGAAACAGAGCACTTAAACTATAAGGACCTACTTTATGATGCTGGGATTTGAACTCACAACCTTCTGACCAATAGCCTGATGCCTTAACAACTGAGTTATAACAACATATAAACCAAGCACCCGTGAATGTGTGAATGATGTACTCATCTGAATCAATTCAGTGCATGACTTTTATCGTGCCGTACATGAAATGGACATCTTTAGTGCTTTGTGATGTGTGATATCTCACATGTGTATGTGTGTCTATGAGTGCACAGCAAATCTACAGATCTTTGTTATTTTCTTGGAATTTCCATGGTTTCAATTTTTTTGTGCTTCAGATTTACTCCCTGCAAAAATTACATCATAAATGACACCGAAATACTGTATATTGTGGCATTTTCTTTCATTCGTTCTGCTACTGTAAAGTAGTATGTTCTATAAAAAGGTACTATGTTCTTGTTTTGTAATAGAATGTTGGTTTATGTATATAAAAAAAAAAAATCAAAAAGAAAATGAGAAATCTGGTAATATTACCTGAGGTTAGTGTTTTTCAGGTCATTATGTAGTGTAATACCTCTCTGTGGATACAATTTTTTTGTGCAATATGTAAATTCATTCTTTTACTATATTACCTGTACACATATCCTTATTGCTTCTGCAATTGCCTTCACCTTGCACATAGCTGTATTATATCATATCTGTACATATATCTATTCCGTTTAAGCCTATCGTGTCTACTGTACAGTGTCTGTATATATATATATATATATATATATATATATATATATACATACATATTGTGTTCTGGGAGCTTCATACCAAGTCAAATTCCTTGACACTTACTTGGCAATAAAAGCTCTTTCTGATTCTCATTCTGAATGATAAAGTGATCTTGTGGAGAGAGAGCCTTCGCTAGTGCTCTGGTAGATTGAGTTGGTTTTGACGTGTGTATGAAATGTTTCGGTTTTAGTTTTAGTGCATTTTGGATGTGAGGTAAACTGCTGTGTTGAGCTGCATGCTGGTAAAGCCAACTGTATGAAGAGTTTGGAAAACATTGAGAAATGTCTTCACGCGACTGAAAAAAAAAAAAACTGTAACGTGGTTGTTCTAGTGTGTTAGAGTTTCTAGTAACAAATTACACAGGCACTTGTGTAGTGGACGCGCAACATAAGGGTATTGTTAAAAAATGCATGTTGTCACTGATACAGGGAAAATTTCTGTGAGGAGGTGTTTATTTGGCAGTTTTGGAAGGAGTCTCCAGTGTTAATATTTGCAACAAAGCTGTAACAGTAAATTTTCCACCACGGGAAAGTCTTTAGGACAGAGATGTTTACACTTTGTGATTGTAGTGGAAATTAGGAGTGAAGTGGAGTGGAGATGAGATGAGATATTGACGAATAAGATAAAAATCTTACTCAGTATTTGTCATCTGGTTTTGAATACTCATGTTTCAAGTTCACATGAACACTGGGTTAGATTACCACACTAGATAAGTAGATAACAGACTAAAAAAGTGCAATTCTTTTTTCAAGTGATAGTCACACGCTGTGTCCGACACAGCAAGCGATGAGTACGTGATGTTTAATAAGAACCTACCCTTCCTGTTTGGAGTCATTTCCCGAATTTACAGTTGAATTTTGCAAATTGTACTGTTGTATTTTTGGTTTTATTGTTTTGTTCTTTGTTTTTACTTTTGTTTTTTTGGTTTTACTGTCATTTTTTTTTTTTTTTTACAATTTCACTGTTGCATTTTTTTGATTTTGTTGGTATGTTTTCTGGTTGCTATTGCATTTTTTGGTTTTGCTGTCTTTTTAAAATTTGCTGTCTTGTTTTTGGTTTTAGTGTCATTTTTTAAATTTACTGTTGTGTTTTTTGATTATACTGTTGTGTTTGTGGTTTTGTTGGCATGTTTTCTAGTTTGCTGTTGCGTCTTCTTATTTGCTGTCATGTTTTTGGTTTTGCTTTGCTGTTTGTGGTTTTGCTTTTGTTGAAACATTTTTGGCATTGCTGCTCTGTTTTCTGATTTGCTCTTGTGTTTTTGGTTTTGTTTTCTGATTTGCCGCTGTGATTTTGGATTTGCTTTTGCGTTTTTGCTTTTGCTGTCATGTTTTTGGCTTTGCTGTCATGTTTTCTGATTTGCTGTTGTGTTTTTGGTTTTTCTGTCATGTCTTGTCATTTATTTTGCATGCACAGGCCACAGTAGAGAAACACTGTGTTATGAATAATAAATTGGGAGTGTAAAGAGTGCATGTAAAGCACTCTTTAATAAACATCCTTGCGAATGTAAACCTCATCAACATGTCTATTTACCATCTGTAATGCCATAGCCATAGGGGGTTTAGTGACAAACACGGCGGGCAGCCGATCGCCTCTCCGTGTCAACAACCACACGTCACCTGCTATCTGATACACTGAGGTCATTCCTTCCTGTGCTGCTGCTATGGCCGAGGTTCATTTATAACCCCAGCTGAGGATGGCACTAGAGTTTGCGAGTTGCGAGGCAGAGACTAGGACACCGAAGGGTAGAAACCACAGAAGAATGCCACATTTTAGCGAAAAAAACAAGCATTTCCTTTCAAATATGTCTTCGAAGGATACCCTGACTCCTTGTCAAACACATGACTGGCCTATTTCTGGCAAGGACCTGGATCCAGGCAGGGCCGAAGCCCATTAGCGGTTAAAATTAGGGCAGGCCACTTGTAACAACACATGCTTACTTCCAACAAAGGCGAGCAGGCTGGTGTCATGGTCATGTGCCATCCATCAGCAGCCTGCACTGTGATCTGGGGGACAGCTGAGGGGGGGGGATTGACAGCTTTGTGGGCGGTGATGAAGTAAAGGAGGAGTGGAGGGGGCTGGAGAAAAGGGAAGGGAACTCAATGAAGACTTGCAAAGTCGTTAAATAAAGGTGGATATTTGCTAACTGTGAGTTCAACCCCAGTTATGAAATCCTGTTACATTCTTCAATGACCACTCCATTCTGGGCATTACTGTTCAAACAAGCTAGGTGGTGGACTGAAGGAAGGCTATGTAAGGAATGAAACACTAAGGGGCATTCTGTTATAGATACTATTACCACGCTGAAGCACATCCTTAAGTTTTTTATTCCCCTTATACCACAACAAATTGACAAACATTACATTACAAAACAGCACATCATACATTTTAATCCATTTATTATCACATCTAATGACATGGAACATCCACAAAGCAAGTTAGCTCCTCTTATCACTTACATTATAGCAGCTATAAACAGTCGTTCCCTCAGCAGCCCCTCTTTCTCCTCTCTCTTGAAGTTAATTAGAATGGAAAGTGCAAAGCTGTTTCTCCTTAAGACAATCTCTGAAAACATTATGCTGACATTGGAGACTCCTTCCATAAATATTCCTGCAAATGTACCAAAAACTTCACCAAATCCACATTTATGCATGTTTTTAAAATCCATTTATATCGACCGTCCCCGATACAATTCTCTGTGAACGAACTGTTACTATAAAAATTATAACATATTTGAATGAGTGCATTAACATAAGCCTGTTGTTGTAGAAAATTAATCAACACCTTCTGACCAATCAGAATCGGGAATTCAATAAATACAGTAATATTAAAAAGACAGAAATGTTTTTTTTTGTTGTTGCTGTTGTTGCTAAAATAAGACAATAAGGAAAGAATCCTGATCACAGCAATATATAATGGAATTAAAACTAAACTAAAACTAATGTAAGCAAATGTTAGGAAACTATATTTATGGTATGTTTTTTTTTTTCTCAGCAGGGATTTTCTGGTCACATTAAAGAACACAAGCAGTCAACAGAACAGTAGTAAAGTAAAAAGAATTTAAAAACAAAGAAACAAAATGTACATGTAGTGGGCAGTAACTTAATAGATAAGTTAAAATAATTCATTAAAACTGTCTACAATGCAATGAAAAGGTGTAGAATGGTGAGAATAGATGCTCGGATTACTGCTTGGAGTCGAATGGGATGAGGAGAAGCTCAGTCTTTTGAGTGGTTTATTGTTTAACTTGTGTTAACATTGCAAAGATAAGTCAGTATGATTCATCGAAAAGTCTGTAAATGTCATCTGCTTTACTCTTTCAGAAAGATTCAAAAGATCTATCTTCATACACTGACAAATACTGCAAGAGCAATACAGCGGAGAATCTGTGTTTATCGCGGCAATATCATATTAAATAATCAAAAACGTTCAGTCTTAAATGTCAACACTGAGGTCTTTGTGCCAATAAGGCAGGTCTGTCATGTACAGTAGACAATATGACAGAACATAAATGTGTTTTGAGTGTCCTCACAAGCCGGTACACATTAAATGGGCATGTCCTTGCTTTCTGAACCTTCCATTGAGATACTCATTTCAACACCTCTATTATGCAGGACCATTAAAGCTGCGAAACAGCACATCTCCCTTCTGAAAGCGATTTGGTCTGGCCATAAAGACCCATCACACATGTGCTGTTGAGTGCTGATACGAAAGAACCTGTATGCAGTGAAGTGTAATTCCAAGCACGCTGAATGACATTGACAAAATGTTTGACAAACAGCCACAAACTAGCTTTAACAGGGAACGTGAGAAAGTGTCTGTGCATTCGGTTACAGAAGAAATAAAAAACAGATAATGGCTCTAAAAGGCATATGATTGCTGAAAAGAAGGAAATCTTGATCAGCTTGGAATTTCAGCCTGGTCTCATTTCTTCAGGTCACACTTGTGGTTTATTTATAGGGCTCAGTGTGGACAGATGTGGTAAATCATCCACAGAACAGGCCACTCTCTTTTCGCATGTCTCTTCACCACCGCCACGGATTGCTGAATGTGAAAGGCCATTTGGGTGGAGTGAAGGCATCTCTGCTGGACAGACATCTCACTTTACACGCTGCTCCAAAAGGCTCCCAAAAATACAGAATGGGACTCGTGAACAGGAACAGGAGCTAAAGCGTGTGCGCTGGTGCCATGAGGTGTGGTGGTGGTGCCATGAACACCAATAAATAAAATAAAATGAAATTATTACAAAGAGTTGCTGACAGCAAAATCAGATGAGCAGAAAGACATGTTTAGGGTGGCTGAGTTGAAGGTTGGTGGAGGAGGTGGAGTGGCCCCTCTCCCGGGTGGTGACAGAGGCAGCTGTCCTGACTTTTTTGCCCTTCTCTGTCAGCCATTAATTTTGCACAAAGGCCCCCAGTGACAGCTCGCTCATAGTGACCATACTTGGAAACAAGGTGCATGACAGACGCGGTGAGAATGGCATACACAAGCTGGACGCAAGGCGATATGCGCTTTGACAGCGAGACCGGGCTTTAGCGAGTCTCTGACAATGAACAACAAAAATAATGGCCGTGTTTCTATACTCATTTAGAAATGTTAATATAAAGTGCTTTTGTAAGATTCTGTGGTTGTGGTTGGCTGTGGTCTAAGAGGAATAAAATGCTTAAGGGTATGCTGTTTTAGGAAAATAATCAACTTCAGGGTGGTTACAGTAACGCCACTTCATCCCATCATCCCATTGCTGATCTTTTTCCTATAACTGCATGTCTCCAACTGTTTTAATCCTTACATAATGTACCTTCTTGAAGGCTTCATAGGAAAAAGAGCTTAGAATTGAGTATGTATTTAATAGTTGGGAGGATATTCAGTAAAATATTGCGATACATTCAGCTTTTTATCCAGGATCACTCATCGTTATCTAGGATCTGGTCCCACAGATGAGAGTAGATCTCTCGTTGGCTCTGAAGACGGATCTCCAGCCACGTTGCATTAATTGGTGCAGGCCCCTGAAATTGCCCCTCAGCTATGTAAATGAGCTAAGTTAATGAATGGTTTCTTTCATCGCACAGAGTGTGAAGCAACTATTCTATCTATGCCTACCTAGGCTTCTGTTTATGATGAGAGTGTGCCAGGCATTCAGACTAAATGAAAATATACACTCGAGGAACCATCCCAGGCATCTTCCATAACAAGCTCCAGAAACTCTCTAAAGCATCGCTGCTATGTTGCGGGGAATCTTGAGAATCTTGCGCTTAAACCTCTGTGCCTTCGTCCGGACCTCGGGGTGTGTATGCATGGTGTGTGAGTGTCTTTGTGTGTGTGTGTGAGGATATAGAGTGACCGAGAGGGATCATACCAGTGAGCTCTCATGATTAAAATTTTCCAGGATGTGGCTTGCAGTTAATTCGCAAAGGTGATTTGGTGTCCTGAGCACTGCCTTGTGTGGTCTCTTCGTTCCCTCTCCGCGTTTCAGTTAACTGTTCCCACATGGAGGCCTGGTGGTTCGGCTCAGGGCACGAAGCCAAAAGCTATAATCATGGTGGAAATATCATGGACCAAATTACTTAACAAACCTGAGGAATTTACCCACTTATGGTATAGCACCTCAGACGCTGAGCACCAAGAGTGTAATAGGATGGTTCCGCTCACGGAAAAAAAAAAAAAAAACGGAACAAGCAAACAAAAAAACCCACAATGCACTTGTGCGTGCTTAAGTCAGATCGGATTCTGCATGACAAGAATTCCTGAATGTAGCATCTCAATAAAATAAGCCACATGCAGTGAAAGCTGGAATTTTAATGGAATTTAGCTTTATACGGCAAGAAACTACTGGAAGTTACTGAAGTTACTGAAGTTACATCATCATTAAGGATGTGAAATCTAATCTGTCAGCCGCTTAACACTCAAACTATTAGGTTGGTCTCATTGACGACATAATAAGAATGATTTAGGGCAAACTATTACACACACACACACACACACAACAGCAACAACAAAAAAAATGTTTAGCTTGCTAAAAGTTGTAACTCTTTCATTCAAACCAAAATTCACTTTCAAACCAAAAGTCCTTTTTGTGTAATTTGTATTCGATTTGATTGCACAATGTGTGTTTAGTCGATCTACTTTTAGTTTCTCCTCCAAATACATTTTAGGGAAAAAAAAATAAAAGAAAGCAATTTAGAGTCAATTATCCACCTCTTTCACGTTCATTACACCTGCGACTGTATTTCCGCTAATGACGTTTTATAGATGCGTGTGTAAAATATCAGTGCTAATAGAAATCAAATCTAGGGGGCGTGTTCGTCTGTGCAATCACCTGACATGCCTATCACTGACAGGCTGCATGAATCTACAGTCTGGGCTGGACAGAAATCAGCCCCAGCCACACGTCTCACTTCTTCACACCATTTTGTGTGTTTTTCTTAGTAGTGCTGTTGTAGTTGGTTCTGAAACAAAAAATCTAAATAATTCACTTTAAGGTATTTGTTATGAAATAATAATCTAATGGAGATTCCAAAAACAAGACATATTATCTTTTTCTCATTGAAAGATGCTCATTTACTGAATATTCGTTCTCATTTTCATCAGGTTCGTTTGTATGATTATTCCAGCTAGTTAAATAAACACACAGTGTGAATGAAGTGCTGAAAACAAAGCCGTACAGATGACCGCCTTCTCTGTCATTCACGATGCCCTTCGTAAGACTCCAGCATGGCTGCGACGTCTGCTTGGACTTGATCAGGTTTCATTTCTGTACCTAGAAAAGCCCTTTTATGTCACTACCTTGGGTCCTGTGACCGGCGGGCCATCATCTTGCAGTATTTCAGGATGAGGTCAGAATCTTTTTCTTTGCTCAGGCGCTCGGCCAGTTTCTCGACACCTGCCCTGGAAATGACAGCTCTGTGGGCGTCCCCATGAATCAACAGTCATGTGGCCGCGCCTCCACACTGCCGGGACAGGCACCAAGTTAGAAACGGCTCTGAAACTCTAGTAGGACAGCTGAAAAACAGCACGAAGAAACGAAACCGCTCAAAAGCACCAGGGGGCAAGCAGCTCAGCGTGTGTGTATGTGAGGGATATAAAGAGGGAATGCGTATGTGTGCTTGTTGTTCCAGTAGAACAAATACAATTGACTGAAGGTTCTTGGAGAATGTGCGAAATATCTCATCTAACTGTGTTGACCTTCACAGTATAAAGAAATGTACAAATCTAAATTATATGTATGATAAGTATAATTAAATCTTGTACACTAAATCAAGTACACCAAATCATGTAAAATTTGTGAACATCTTTTCTTCTCTGTTTTGCCTTTCCTTCCAGTCTAAAACAACATTTTCAGCCACCGAACCCTTAATATAAAATATCCATTTCATATGTGATCATGTGAGCAATAACATCTGAAAAAACATGCTAAGTTTCACACATGAATTCAAGTGACCTCACGGGAGCAATAATTGGTTTGCACATGTATGCTATAAAAATGTGATTATTCACGTTTGAAGTTCACGTGACTTTTCCAAAGGAAAACACAACTCAAATCAAGTGGACAAATCCGAAAACACTGTTTTGAGGAGATCACATGACATAGCTGACATGTGATCGCCACAATTCCAAGATGGCGGATGTCATTGCAATGCTGTTTTCTGTATTTTCTGTATTTTAGTATAATGAGCGGGTAGAGATAATGGTGAACTGATGATGGCACAAGTTTTTTTCCATACTCAATGGATGTGGCTAATTTCCATGATTAAGATAGGCCCCTGGAGGTCTGAAATGCCATAATTCCAAGATGGCGGACCTCATGCAGTTTTCTGTATTTTCTGTATATTAGTATACTGCTGGACTGCTTTGTATAGTATGCAGGCAACAATGGGGTGTTCAATCATGTTGTTAAAAGCAAAAGAAAATAGGGCTGGTTCTGAATCTTTTGGAGCCTTAAGTGAAATCTTAACTGGGCCCTCACTTAAATCATACCAAGCTGCAGACCTGAAGTTTAGTCTGAACCATTGTAACCAGTCATTATTAGCAAAAGATATTAGTATAATTATTATATAACAACATTTATGCTAATGAAGCGCTCATCATTTTGTAGATCACTAACTAGCCATGCTGCCGCAAATTATTGCAACTCTGTCATATAGCTACATTGCATTCTGGGACTTTGAGTCCAACGTGTGCACCAACATCACCACTCTTTCTACACTGGATTTCTCCAGTGGTCTTGCTCTTTTGTTTTTTGGAGGTAGCCATAAAACCTTGCCGTTATCCCTTAAGTCTGAGATCAGTGACATTTTTTTCTGCTAATAAACGCCATTGTATCTGTGCTAACAACTACAACAATGTCTTCCTGTGACATCAGCACGACACACAAGCACTAACGTCTCACAGGAATAATGAATATTTCAATAGAAACATATTAAAAGTTTTTCCTTTAAGTCGCCTAATTTGCAATAAGAAAGTAGCCCATGACTACATGACTGTCAAAATCATTAGTGCTGTGACGCAGGAAACCTGATTAGACGGATCTAAAGATTTACTAACGATCTCATTATGGCTGGAATTTATATTAATTAACTTATCAGCATCATTAAGGCACAAATCATTCATGAGTACTTTGATACCGTGACGGGAATGAAAGAGGGAATTCCGGCTCTCCGGGCCGAGCTTAGCCCCGCGTGCCCAGGTATTCAGCGTGTCAGAGTCATCCGTGCTGGCCGCTCTAAAAGCCGTAATTATGCAGCCTTAAATACACCATTTGAAAAACATTTCTCACATTTTAGCTTTGCTCCTTTCGGGATAACCTGAGTGTTTGTTAAGCGCTGCCTTGATGCCCTTATCCTTAGCATCTCCTTCATTAAACATCTAAACATATCTCCTAATTAAGAATCATTTCCAGGCCTGGAAGAATAAGCCTTTCTTCATGGCTTTCTTCTCGCTCCTCCGCCTAGCATTTTTTTTTCTGTCCCCAAAGACTTTAATTGAATGCCCGTATAATGCTATCTCCTTTAGGTGAGCTGGGAGGTGAGCACAAAAGGCAGGGCAGAGCGCAGGATGAAAAAGACGGCACCGGCCGGAGGAGCCATTCAACAAACGGAGCTCATTAATGAGAAAAAGATCAGCACGCTGCATGTTCCTCTCCTCTCGCTAACACCACAACAGGTGCAAATCAAAACATGATTGTTGACTCCACATGCTGTTTGTCACTCTGGATGCAGGCTTTTTTCCCTTTATTAGAGGTGCACATATGAGTGGGGAAGGGTCTGATCTATAAAAGCATGGTTAAAATCTACATCTGTGGTGTCCCTGTGTTCATTTAATACATGCAAAAAAAATGTACAAGCTCCGAAAAACGAAGAAGAAGGAGAAGAAGAAGAGAGATGTGAAGTGGAAAATAAATTAAAAGTCTGCGAGCTGAGGTGGTGACACACCAGTGGGATGGGTTCTTACAATGAAAACGAGGAGCCGTTCTGCTATTATGGCGCCCTTGCATGGCAGGATAGACGCTGACAAAAACAGCATGAAAGAGACGAGATACAAAGGCTTGGATGAAGCATCTCAATCTTTTCTCCCGGGTTTCTAAGCAACTTATAATAGAAGGTCAAGCTAGACAAGGTGGAGTAGTAAGTCAATACAGAGAGTAAAACAAGAGCATGGAAAGATGCAAGTGGACGCAAAGAAAATGGGGGGGAAATGAAATGCCTCTGACATTGAGGGTTTCATTGTAATCACTTTCTCATAAGCCACCAGGTTCACACAGATAAATTATATATTATTTAAAAAAAAAAAAAACAGACATGTAAGAGAAATTCAATTTCCTGACTGAAAGGATCACCTTTTTATTCATTAAATCAATTAAATCCACTTAAAAGCATTATATATATATATATATATATATATATATATATAATGCTTTTAAATGGATTTAATTGATTACAGATCAGCCATAACATTAAAACCACATGCCCTTTGTGCCGCCAAAACAGCTGAAGGTGTGCTGTGGTATCTGGCATCAAGAAGTTAGCAGCAGATCCTTTAAGTCCTGTAAGTTGCGAGGTGTGGCCTTCATGGATCAGACTTGTTCATCCAACGCATCCCACAGATGCTCGATCGGATTGAGATCTGTGGAATTTGAAGGCCAAGTCAACACCTTGAACTCTTTGTCATGTTCCTCAAACCATTCCTGAGCAATTTCTGCAGTGTGGCAGGGTGCATTATCCTGCTGAAAGAGGCAAACGCCATTAGGGAATACCGTTACCACGAAGGGTCATGAATGCCAGGACCCAAGGTTTCCCAGCAGAACATTGCCCAGAACATCACACTGTCTCTGCCGGCTTGCCTTCTTCCCATAGTGCATCCTGGTGCCATCTCTTCCCCAGGTAAGTGACACGCACGCACCCGGCCATCCACATGATGTAAAAGAACACTTGATTCATCAGACAAGGCCACCTTCTTCCCTTGCTCCATGGTCCAGTTCTGATGCTCACGTACCCATTGTAGGTGCTTTCGGCGGTGGACAGGGGTTAGCATGAGCACTCTGGCCGGTCTGTGGCTAAGCAGCCCCATACGCAGCAAGCTGTGATGCACTGTGTCTTCTGACACCTTTCTATCATAGCCAGCATTAACATTTTCAGCAATCTGTGCTACAGTAACTCTTCTGTGGGATCAGACCAGACGGACCACTTTTGGTAGGTACTAACCACTGCATACTAGGAACACCACACAAGACCTGCCATTTTAGAGATGCTCTGACCCAGATGTCTAGTCATCACAATTTGGCCCTTGTCAAAGATCCTTACGCTTGCCCATTTTTCCTGTTTCCAACGCATAAACTTTGAGAACTGACTGTTCACTTGCTTGTTCACTTGTTCCCACCGCTTGACAGGTGCCATTGTAATGAGATAATAATTTCTTTTTTTCTCAACACTTTAGTAAATGCCATTATTTCAACATAGGTTTGTCCTTGGTAAGCTGGAGTTAGGCTGTATCAGGAAAGATATGCCTAAACAAGTTTTCGATATAAAAAAAATGGACCTGGTTATATAAATGAAGGCCTAAATGAAGGAACTGCACACATAATGAATAAAACACTTCTCCACTCTTTGACCTCAGGTGGCATGTTAAATTCACTGAGTCAGGATTGAATTCATCTACAGCTCCAAAGAAAAAAATAAGACCAGTTAAGATGTTTGTATATCACAACCTTGAAATGATCAAGACTGAATGAGTTCACATACCGAAGCGTAGTTACTGTTAGCAGCCCAAAGTTGATTATTTTCCAACAACAGCGTGTCCTGAAGTATTTTATTCCTCTTATACCACAGCAATTTACCCATGATTGCAACTGATTTATTATAGATTATAAAGATATAGTTCATAGTTACATTTAATATTGTGAAACATCCGTGAAAAGTTCCTGTTATCACTTACATTATAGCAGCTATAAACATTGGTTCCCTCACTTGCCTCTCTTTTTCTCTCTCTCTTAAAGTTAGTGATGCTCATTACTGAGAAACCGCAAAGCGCAAAGTTCTCCTTCCTCAACACTTTCCTATGTCGGGAAGCTTAAAGTTACAGCTTTACCTCTGACTGTTACGAAGTGCTGACACTGGAGACTCCTTCCAAAAGTGCTAATAAACATCTCACAGAAATCGTCACCAATCATCACCGACTCATGATTTTTCTTTGTTAAATTACATGTTTTTTAATCTGTTTTTTATTATTAGTCTTAGGTCATGTGGCGCGTCCGCCGTACAAGTCCCTGAGAAAGAGCTGTTACTATAGAAACAATAACTCGAAAGAGAAAATGCAATGCCTTCTGACCAATCACTTTCCAGAATTCAATAGGGCGGTAGTATAAAAAAAACAACAAAAAAAACCAGATGCGTTTAGTATTTTATAACAGGTGCGCATGGTGTGCAAATTCCCACATGCGTACACCAAATCAATGAACACATCACCAGGTCCATTAAACAAAGCTCCAACACGCCTGGGCGTCTCTTTAGACATCACATGTCCCAGCGATGGAACAAAAAAGTCAGGTGTGGGGCATGCAACAAAAAAAAAAGGCGAGAAGAAAAACGGTTTAATTTGACTTTGTTTGACACACGTACATAAATGTACGTACACAATCCACTCTCAGAAAACAAAGGGTACTTTTCCTTGTTGGTACGGTGGTACTTTTATCTTTTGTACCTTTAACATGTATCTTTCAAATGTGGACATGTGCATGTAGAGTGCTTATATATATGTATATGTGTGTATGTCGGTATGTATTGGATGCAATTATTTTAGAGGTACGCTTTTGCACCTTTCTAAGTAAAAGATACACATGAAAGGTACAAAAAGTGTACAAAGAATGATGCAGTTTAGAATCACACCCTTTTTTCTGAGCGTGTAGGTTGAAATAGAGATTTATTTATTCATGGTGTTTTAGAGCCTATGTTAAGATCCTATATGGGGAGAAAAAGTAAAGAAAACAGTAAATATGACAATCTCTAACAGTAAATATCACAGACTCGAAAAGAATATGTAATATAATAAAACGAGACTGCAATTTACTTGCTGTGAACATATGAAGAAACTGGTGTAACGATGAGAAAAATAGCCTTGAGATCTGAGGCGCTTTCATTGCGCCAGCATTAAGTGTTCTTCAGTGCACAATTCACCTCCCACTTTGATTAAAAATAAAGTGTGTGAATAGGCTCCTTTCACTTCTCACTGCTAATGGAGCGGCATGTAAAGATGCATTCTGCGCTAAAGACTGTCAGGCCAAAGAAAAAAAACAGAGATCATACAAGTACAGAGGGTAGAAAAGGACCAGCTGGAGGAGTGTTCAGTGTTTACATAAAACACATCACACAATTAAGATTCATTCATTCAGGAGCCTTATTAAGAAGTCTGCAAGAGGCCAAGTGACTAAATCTTTTTTTTTTTTTATTTAAATGCAAAAAAAAAAAAAACAACAATAAAAGGGACAACCGTTGAAGTAATTCACAAATCGGTTTCTAAATTTACAGAAAAGGGTGATTCCATGAATTCGGTGACATTTGTGTAATATGCACTGATATTACATTTACAAATATGTATGTAAAGTGAAGATAAAAGACATAGATAAAGTGTCCTTCACAATAGCTTATGTGCATGTTTCAGATGAATAACTTTAGATAAGACATTAATTAAACCGCTACAGCACTTATAATTGACTACGGCTTGAAATATAGTCATTAAAAAAAACTCTATCTTACTATATTTGCATTAATGCAGTCATCCTGTGCTTGAAACATCCTTTAACATGAGTCGTCCATGGTTGTTTCTGAAAAAGGTCCATTTCAGATCAATCCTGTTACATGAGCACATCCACCCCTATGAAATATTTGGAATATTCCACAAGCCGCATGTTCAACAGGACGTTGTATCATCCACATTTCCTGACGATCGTGTGAAGAAGAAAAGTAAGTTTTTCATTTCTCGTTATCCGGTGAAACTGGCGAACACACACAATGAAGTTACACTAAATATAAGCACTCGTGGGACACCACTTGACCAATCAAATTAGTGGAATAGATCTAACTGTTGTATAAGCATACAATAATTTCTGAACGTAGGAGCTATTGTGCTAGCATGCTTGTGTACTGGCTTGTGAAAAAAAGGGTGTTTAGGAGAAGCTTGTTTTGATATTGCGATATTGACTGATGAGGTCACTTTGAAAGTGCAAACCTGTCACTCAAACTATAGACTGAAAGTAAATAGGAATTAAAAAAATAAATATTAAGAAGGCTCTTAATGTCCTAACGACATTTTGTGTATTTTGCTAATTCTATGCTAAAAGAAAACTCAACTCTGTTTGTCATCTAAGCCAAGATACCTTTTCTTAATAAGATAAGAAATAAGAAATAAGCCTGAGATGGGTTAACATGGTAAATGGTAAATGGTGTTTTTTTTGTTGTTTGGTTTATTTTTTTTTTAAATGATTAAAACAATTGGAAAAAAAAGTAAATTTTTTGGGGCTAAGTGGAACTACAATCCTGGAATCGCCCAACAATTAATACACCTTAGCAGCAGTTAAACTATCATGTTTTTCACAAATAATTATGACAGTAACGTGTGATCATGTGAAAAACACGTGAATGTGCATGTCAGTGTGTTATGACATCATGTGATCATGTGGAAAAATATAAAATAAATGAATCATTTGTGAGAAAAGCACATGTGAATATAAAACCACATGCCCTGTATGTGAAAAAAGTATGAAATATAATATAAAGTGTCTAAAAAGCACATGTGTAAAGTTGATGGGTTTATTTTTCATGTGTGCAAAGTTTGTGTGACTTTTCTGTAAAAGATGATTCAGTCATAATGACTACATGATGTCCTCAAGTCAGAAATTTAGAGTGTGTTTGGGGGCATCATAGTGAAGTCTCACTGGCCAGATGAGACTAAAGCATAACTAAAGAGAATAAAAATCTTTGACCAACTAAAAGCAGAGAAGAATAAAATCAAGGTCAATCGTGCAGTGTTCAAAAGAACTCTGAAAGATTTCTTTTTTTAATCTGCAAATGGGAAACGAGGCATTGTGGTCCTACACGTCTGAGACAGCGCTTCAAAAAAGCAGTTTAAAATCACTTCCCTTGACCTGCACATCCTCCATTTAACGGATTTTTTTTTTTTTTTTTTTTCAATTTTGCTTCAGTGCATGCAGGA
>CM040993.1:15976171-15987874 GCA_022985145.1 Pangasius djambal
TTTTTTTTTTTTTTTTTTTTTTTTTAAACACACAGTGATACAAATAAAGAGCCTTGAACCTTGAACCAGGCCACACAGGTGGAGTTTAAATGATCAAAAATGATCACGGTCATGACCGGGCCAAACAGCTGAGATGTAAGCACTGACATTTTTATTTTTAAAGCAAGGTGTATTCACACATACATATGATTTGTTGTTTTCAGAGTTGAGTTATGATTGTGTCATGAGGAGGTAATACAGAAATCATGCACATCTGTACTCATTCATACTGTAACTATGGATTTAATACTACTCAGACAGGGGGTTTTGCACAAAGGTATGGACCTAAGCTCATTTCTCTTGTGGAAGCCATATTGTCAAATGAAACCAAATGTGCAGTGAATAATGTGATGATATCAAGTAGGACTATTCAAGCAGCTAAATACTGGCAATATACTAGACTCCAATTAGATGTTTATTTCAATTCATGCCATCTTTTCACTCATATATCATCATATTAATCCTTTTTTCTCTCACGTTTTTAAATTGTCTCTTGCGGTTAAATTATATCATAGTACATTTAACAGCAACGGCAAAAAAACAACATGATTTGCTTCTTCGGTCTGTATTTTCTATCCCTTGATATAGAATCCTTTGTGTTTAAAGATGATGGCGTAGATGCTATTGTAAAGCCTTGCCTTTAAACAGAAAAATCTGGCAACCTCGGAGGAGGCGTGAACTACGTGCAGGTCATTTTATTGATCTGAACAGGAAGTTCAGAAAATCCGCCTAAGCATGTCCATAACCCGAAACTGAATACGAGAAACTTTCCTTGGGTATTGATGTAAATACTAATGTAACTTTTGAACTTTTGAAGTTAATGAGACAAAACAAAACGCAGCTTATCATGTAAACGAAAAAGCACAAAGCTCAAACTCCTCTGTCCTGAAGACTTTTTGTTGCAAAACGTAATGTTACAGTTTGACCTTTGACTCTTACAAAGTGCTGACACTGGAGACTCCTTCCATAAATCTTAAATAAACATCTCCTTACAGGCAACTCCACCATATCTACTACTACTACTACTACTATTATTATTATTATTATCATTATTATTATTATTATTATTATTATTATCATTATTATTATTATTATTATTATTATTATTATCATTATCATTATTATTATTATTATTATTATTATTATTATTATTATTATCCGTTTATGTAGAACGTCCATCGTACATGTCCCTGTGTACAATGTTGCATATTCGAATGAGTGTCTTGTAGTCGGCACTACCGTCAGAGCTACTGTTATAAAAAATTTATAAACTTTATTGCACGGTGCCGTGGTCTAAAGAGAAATATTAGATAAATTTGATAAATTTATAGATAAGTTTTACTGTTGTTCAGAATTGTATGACAGTGTATGTATAAAGGCATATCTTGTATGACAACTTCCTAGAATTCTGAATAACAGTAAAAAACAAATCAATATTTATTTAATTTCTTCGTTCATTCTGCATGAAATGTAATCTAATGTAATCTGGCAGAATGAATCTAGTTTTCTACTCAGTCATTTCCTGGACACTTGTGCACTTGTTGTGGGCGTCGGTGAGGCCTCGCTCTCGCTTTGGGGCAGTGCTGCAGTCATTCAGAGCAGCTCTGGCAGGGAAACGCTGAGAGATTCCTCCAGATATTTACCACCAATGAGAGAAATGCCTACAATGTCTGCTGCCGCTCTCCAAATACAGTTACACCGGCCTGCTGCTTGCTTCGGGTTAAGACACACGCAGTTGTGGAATTCTTGGGCTTCATGTTAGTCAAAACGTATAAACTGATAGACAACCTCTGGCTTCTGGACTGTACACTGTGCTGAAAAGGCTGGAAGGATAAATATACCCTGTACCTATATAGATCTGTACCATGTTCATTTTTATTTGTTAGGTTACAATTGTTCTTTTATTTTCCACATCTCACATCTTCTGTACATGTTTTTATAGTCAGGTTACACACATTTAAAGGATTTTTTGGGTCAAATACATAAAAGTCCTGACAAAGAGAAGAACGTCGAAGAGGTGAAATCCCAAGTTTGACCCCTATGACCTGAGTCTTGAGCAGATTTAAAGCATTTCTTATCTTTTCTTATAAACCAGCATTTTCACCTTTTTACTTAATTTAGGGGACAACAATGTTGCATATATGTCTCTAACATATCCAATACATATACTACAAAATTAAATGCAGAAAAGAAAATGGAAATCCGATTGTGATCTAACTGTAATGTATATTAGTGTATTTATTTACCATAAATGTCTAAACACTAATTCAGTCAATGTACAGGATTTCAGATTGATGCTGTATTATAATAATAATAATAATAATAATAATAATAATAATAATAATAATGAGTGAAATAAAGCATAAAGCTGTGGTCACTGGTTTCTAGCACTGCACTGCCCTCATGTGGAATTACACTGATGCAATGCGGCGTCACAGATTTGCTTCAGCTTTAATGCAGGACTACAGCTGGGTCTAGAAATATAACAGTTTTTAGGAAAAACATCATTTATGTAAATGTCTAAACTGATATGTGATGTGTGAAAAACTACGAGTGCACAATATGACTGTTACAAAGCACTGACACCGGAGACTCCTTCCATAAATAAACGTCTCCTTACAGGAAACTTCACCATATCAAGATTTTTTTTTTACTGTGCATTGGGAGGATAGATCTTTCTCTTTTAGTTTAGATTTTCTTGTTATAATTACATACTTACTGGACACAGCTGATTTGATGTTGTATTGAATCATTAATATTTTAACAGAATCGTTTTGAATTCTTCAATAATGAATTATTTTACACAATTAACAAAAGTATCATTAAAAACACCCTTTTTTTATGCAACTGTTTTGCTGGAAGTTTCTTAACAAACCAACACATACATATCACATGTTGTATAAATGTGTTCAAGTATCGTGATATGATATTTCTGTCATATCATCCACCACTGTGAATACTATCCTACCACCAGGACCTACTGAAATGTATAACTACTCATAGGCAACACTCTGTCACACTGGAGACATGTGTGTGTGTATAGATTGCAAACAATTCTTGGTCATTGAGTATATATATATATATATATATATATATATATATATATATATATATATATATATATACTGTACATACTCTACCATGGTAGTGCAAAATCATGATTATTTATTTATTTTATTTTAAGTCAGTAAAATGATCAGCACGATCTCACAACTGCAAATTTGTATGAATTCACAATTAGTATGAAAATTTATGATAGCTTTTAGTTGTTTAAACCCTACAGCAGAGTGCTTCCTTGTATGAAAAAGTTTCAAGTAGAACATCTTTAGAAAGCTAGAACCGTTAACCATCCAGTTCGGGTTCCTTCATTCCAACAAATCATCATACACTCTTAGAAAAGAGAGCCATTCTAGTGTTCTTCAAGGATTTTTATGTATAGTTTCGCTAAAATGCTTTCGTTTTACTTAACACAGTTGTTCTGGGTTCTACATAAAACCTTTAAGAGAGGAACTTTAGCCCTTTTTAAGGGTGCTCGATTTAACCTTTAGTGACCTTTCAAATATGAAGCAGCAAATCCTCAAATCAGGATATTGAAGATCCAAGGCACGCTTGTAGAATATAAAAAAAGTGTATATTTAAAGCTAATACTGTATGTTAAAACACACACACACACACACACACACACACACACACACACACACAGCCTATGCATTGAAGATAAAATGTAAGATATAAAAATACATTTGCACAGTACAGCATCATGAGCAAAAAATAACCTCGTTATTAACATTTTGTTTCAAATGCTAATGATGTAGGATAATGAGTCAGTGTGTCAATATTTATCCACAGAATAAATAATATGGGAAAGAAAAAAACAGCTCATCCACAGTGACTCTGACTGAAAGACTTCAGTAATCAGCCATTAGGCCCGGTGTTACTGATAACCTGCTGTGTGTGAGTTCTTACATGTAAGTGTTGCTACAGATGCCACGTAGGCTTTCCTCCCGACCGTGCCATCTCGAGTGCACAGGAAACATTATTCCTGTTGATCCCCTGATACATTTGTTAACATTTCCTTTCAGAAAGTAATCTGTGTGGTTGTGTAGAGCTTTTTATTGCGGTGTCGGACGGAGCAATGATGTATACGGAATACAGTATATACTGTAACTTGACTGCTGAAGTGTAACACTCTCGAAAACTCGCCACACGGTTAGAACAAAAACACTCAGTTTTGAGCCAAACTACTATATATACACAGTATTTTCATGGCTTGAATACAATAGTCATTCTGTCAGAACAGTTTCCAAGATTCTGTCAATCACTTCTCACTTAACGTCTATCCTTAGCAAACTGTGTCTCTGTAGCTCAAATTGCTAACGCTTGCATACACCATTACAAAACGGTTACACTTAACTCCTAAACCTAACGTGAAAATCGACCTGATATCCGTTTGCTAAGTCACAAATGCTATATTGGTTCATAATCAAAACCTGAAAAATTGTGACGGTTGTAGAGGCAAACTGATTAAATGTATATTAATCAGCCAATCACAGCTGATTCCCATTCAATTCAATTCGATTTTATTTGTATAGCACTTTTAACAGTGGACATTGTCACAAAGAAGCTGAAGAAGAAGAAGAAGAAGCTGACCATCTATAAAAAAGTAAAAAGAGATCACTTCTGGAGATATTTTTTTTCACTTCATTTGTTCCTATTCAGAAAGATAGTTATTTAATTTTTTTTGTAACTTTAATTGTTTTAATACAACGTATATATCAACCAAATAATAATAAATGAATTACAATATTAAACAAACTACAGAGAAAATAACTGTTTACTACTTTATAGATTAGCTAAATTAGCTAACTAGGAAAAGCTACCATCACTAAAGGATAAGAGAAATGAAGTGACTTCAGTGACATCTGCTGGTAGAAATAAGGCGTGATTAGTCCAAATCACTCGAGAGGGATGAATTCTAAGTAAACTGGACAGATCACAAACTGTTTGCTGAATTCTTATAAAAGTATTTATTATTCTATATAAAAATTGCTTTTCTTAAAAGTAGCCTACTTGTAAAGATTATATATCATCTTATATTGAATAGTAGATAGCGGGACGTGGTAATTCCACAAAAACGTTGTTTTTTTTTTTTTTTAAAAAGTTAGAAAAAAACATCAAGTGTTAACCCTCATCAAAAATTTCAATAAAATTCTATGAATATGAAAACTGGAAACACCTCCAATCCCACGCGCCTCTTCCCACTACAAACTAATGTCACAATCCTCATTTGCATATTCACATTGATTGGCTGTTAAATTTTGTGATGAAATAACTCTTAACTGTCATGTGCTTAGTACTAACTTTAGATTTTTCATTTAGATTTTCAGCTCCCATTATACCACAGTATAATTACATTCTGGATTCTGATTGGTCAGAAGGTGAATGATTTTCTATAAGAGCTGTTTATCATCACAGGTTTATTTTAGTAAGCACATTTTAATACGTTATTGTTTCTACAGCAATACATTCTCAGGGACTTCTATGGCAGGTGCTCCACGTTTAGAAGATGGATATATTTTGTGAGGAGCATTTATGGAAGGAGTCTCCAGTATCAGTGCTTTGTAGCAGTCAGAGTTAAAGCCGTAGCATTAGGTTTCCGACACGGTAAAGTCTTCAGGACACTTTCTTAGTAGCGTGACAAGCTTGTCTTAATAATTTCAAGAGAGTGAAAATGAGAGGCTGGTGAGAGAATAACTGTTTATATTGTAGCTGCTATAATGTAAGTGATAACTTGATGCTCCACAACATCCAAATAAACGGATAAAAACACGTGTGTCGTTTTTTATTAAATAACAATTTTAAACATTGACAAAATGCTGGTATGTGTTGTTATTAGAAAAGAATGAAATTCCAGGTTGTAACACGGCTTTTATTCCCTACTCATTTGAGGTTCGTTTATTCCCTTATCTTGTACCTCTCTGTGTACTCTGTATACCCTTAAGTCTGTTTCATATGTTAAATGTAAACACACCAGCAGTCCCTCAATTCCTCATACGTCTAATTGTTAATGATGATTGTTATAACACTGTTTGTTCTGAGACTAACAAAATGAGTTGTCCTTAACTAGACACACAGGTGTGTAAAAAAGAAAAAAACCCAGCACATTACATATGTTTAAATGCAATAGTGTATGTAATTTGACGAAAGACAAAAATTAATTTGTAAACTAGTAGACTTCAGATCTAATTAAGATGTATTTCCTTTTCTCCAGGCTCACACTCCTGCCAGTGATGTGTAAATGAGCGTATGTGTGTGCGTGTGTGTGACTTTCTCTCCGTCAGGCTGATGATGCCGCGTAATTACACCGGATCTGTTGATCTTTGGTCCGGCTGTGGTACATATGGAGGCTCCCTGCCTAATGCAAAGTTCTGGTTAAACATTCTCCCAAAGTTTGCGTTCCGCCTTCTGTTGTTTTTATACTACAGGCCTGGCAATTGTTGGGGGCATTATTGACTTTGTAATTAAACTATTTTAAACGTCAGGATTTTGTAATCATTACATTTCGGGCCATCTGTTCCCAGCCCGAGGGCTGAGAAATGGGTCCTCCCCCCTGCCTTGAGTAGACAAAAGGCAGCACAATATGCGGTCAGTTTTGTTTTTTTAATCATTAATTCTCTGTTCTTTATAAACAATATGGACAAATGGACAAATGGTGAAATCCTCATCCCAGTATGTATCAGCTCAGTATATATACAAATACAGCATGCAGCTCTGAGGCCGTATCATTTCTGTACACAAATGCAGCACCCAATCTAATGTTACTGATTATGGTTTTATTAGCTTCCATCTGCTGAAAGGCTAACAAAGCTCAAATTGGAGAACACAGAGAGGGATAAAACACTCCTTTTTTCCCCCTTTCCTCAGGGTCACGATGTATAAACAGCTTGTGACCTCAAACATCTCTATTGGCTTTGGTTTTGGTCAACATCTTTATCACACCTTTATCTTCAGCCATTGTGCAAAGGAGAAATCAGCTAATCTGCCACCGTGCAGATAACTGACTTTGATCCACAGCTTCTTCAGTGGTGTTTCCTGCCTGTAATCTCGAGCTGCACCACAGAGGGTTTGTCCGGTTTATCTGTTAAACATCTCTTTTCACGGGTGTTAGGTGAAAAGATAAAGATTACATCAAACACAGAGCAGTACACGACAGTTTGTAAACCTGTGCTATTGCTCATTTCTCTGATATTGCGCAATGATCTTGGAGCATTGAAAATCACATCAAAAATTATTGCACTGTAAAAGTTCATTTCATGAATGATGACAATTGTCAGATATACATATTGTTAAAATGTCCAAAGACTGATCTCGCAATATATAATACATATACAATATTTAATACTTTCGGATTTTTTTGTTTTTTTATTAAAGAAAGCTTGTTGGAAAAGCTCATAAGGAATCTGATTTAGACTTGAGGTGTGCTTCCGGCCCGGAATCCCACTGGACACAACAAAAAAGTTGAGCGAGCAGGAGGTTTTTAATTTCATGCTGTCAGATACGAAGCTCAGGACAAAAAAGACCACATTCATTAAAATGAAAGGCTGCAGTGCTGCCTGATCACTTTACAGTGTTTATTCATTCATCCTTAGTAACTGCCTGGTCAGGGTCATGGTGGTTTAAATCAGGCTACTGTTTTGTTTATATTTTGGGAAATGGAACCAACTAAAATTGTTACAAACACGCTGACAGTGCTGAGTTGTTGTTTTTTTCTCCAGTTTCCCAGTGTTTCAGCCTGCTAATAGCTAGTCGGCTAATCAACTGTTTTATTCACACAGATTTATTCTCCATTATCTACGCAAATATCACACATTATGCTGACAGTGCTGCCATTTCTACCTTTGAGGTCTTTTTTTCCCCAGTTTTCCAGTCCTTACGGGAGTATAAACATAGACCCTACTGGTTTAGGCCATGCCTAAACCTGGTTTGGGCCACGCCTACTTCAGATTTAAATCCAAAGACAGCATACAGATACAGGGACAGATACTGATGTTTGTAACACTAAACGGATACAGATAGCAGACACAGATAACATCATTGCATTACATTTACATTTGTGTTACATTTACATTTAAATAATTTTATATATACAATATTTTTTTCTCTAAAATACCAATTTTTAAATACAGACCTGCTGACTCTCCTCTAGTCCATCTAGTATCACTGAAGAGTCTGTGACATGGGGAGTTTATTTCAGTACTATTTCCTTAGAAAAGTCAGTTAATAAGAGTTATTAACAGTTACGGTGGTCCTCCGGTTGACCCCATGAACACAGTGTTGATAGGAGGCAAGGAGGACACCATGTCCCGCACCTCAGAGCCGCTATGGTGAGGTAGCAAGCCATCTTGGGAATGGTGATACTGGGCAGCAGCGCCATACATGCACGGAGAAACGGAGCAAGGGATCGGAGGGGCTATCGAAGAACCTGCAACAGATACATTGTGAAGAAGATTACTGATAATGCGCTAAATAGGCCTATATCTCTACACCTTTACTCTTATAAAATTATCAGGATCTATGAAAACTGAATAACACCCCCTTGCCCTCCTGCCATCTCAAATAGCTAGTCAGCTAATTAACTGAGAGAATGCTAGTTCGCATCTGATGAGATTTGCATCGTTATATTCTCAGAAATATATTTAACTTCAGCCAAACCTCAAAATATATCATAACTACCATACTATTGATTGTTATTCTCTAAACTAGTTACATTTCCTGCTAGGTTTCTTGCTAGCTCAGAATGCACGTTCTGTGGCTCAAAGATTCCATACATCACATTAACACCCACTTAAGATTTGCATATTGGAAGTGATATTGGTCTAAAAGCTATTTGGTGACATCACAAACTGATCTTTAAAAATTTATGTTATATTTTTTTCCCCTACTCTGAGTATCTTCAGAATCCTTTGAAGAAGATGTACATGCTTAAAAATCACATTATTATTGTTGTTATTATTATTATTATTATTATTTCTTTGATTTCAGAAACTTATTTAACTGACATTTAAAAATCTAGCTTTTCAACTGTCAGAATTTCTTCAGTGTATGATAAACTATCAGCAATTAATCTGGATGGTAAATGACATAAATAACATTTAACAGTTTTCAAAATGCACTACTTAAATGTGATAGCCCAACCCTCATAGAAATAAACCTTCACATACTTAATGCATCTTTAAACTTATATATGATGAATGCGGACGTTCTGTCACACATAGATCATGTATACCAAAGTAGCTGATCAAACTATCACTAGACAGAACATCGATATTCATAGTATAGAAGGTGCGCAAACATGTTGCACGTCATTTCTTTTCTGTGAGACTGAGTTGGCTAGTCTATTATTTAGTTTATATTCTCTATTAATTCAAGTATATGTTAAATAAAATCAGTCACCAAGCTCCTTGTGTGAACTCTCTCATCTTTTCTTGTAATAAAATCCTTACAAAATAGGAAAGTTTTGTCTTCTCACCTGCTGAGCGTGTAATTAGAGGAGGTTGTGCAGGGTAGTAAGGCGTTGTTGGCTTTCTGCTTGTGTCGTTCAGGATGTTGAGAGGGTCATGGACCTCAGCGTATGCAGGGACAGAGCGAGTGGAGGTCACACTGCTGATCACTGATACATGCTGATCGATTAGGGAGCCCATCCTCTGCGTATCCACATAGCCACTGTTCGCGTAGTAGCCTGGAAGTGAGGAAGGAAAGCACATAAATTACAGACAAAACTAGATTTTGATCATATCTGCAATAGAGGCTGTATTCAGAAGTTAGGTATGCTCAGTCAGGAAAATTGCTCACATCTGTATTCAGAAAACAGATGTACATAACTACATAATTCAGTGCTATTCAGAAGTTACTCAGGAGTTACACACACACGGAGTGGAGTTTCAGTAAAACAGAGGTCAGGAGCAGTAATAAGTCCAGTGCCAGTTTGATATAACCACACTATATCACACTGAAATGTATATTTTGGGCTGTAAATACACTGAAAAACTAGGAAATACCATTTGAGTCCAATATCAAATACATAAATATGACTCTATTATTTAATTAATAATATCGTCTATATAAAGACCACAAAAAGGTTTTTTTTTTTTTATATGGAGGACACCCGAGGAGACATTGCTTTATCTCAAGGACCAAATTATTTATGGGCAAAATTATAAACAGCACTTAAAGTGAGCTGCAAGTGTAGCAGACGAGTGCTTGGTCAGCTTATCTTTCAAACTGTGGGCATCAAAAACAATAAAAGTGTGATAAAATAACCATTATCACACGCAGATATTACAATTTCAAGACCTCAGTTAAGCTCTCATGAATTCATTCTGATGAGTCAATGTCAGAACACAATGTAAAAACATAACAAGCTAATAAATAGGATCAAGTGCTTTTTTAAAAGCTGCTGAATAATACCGATGGAAGCCATATTGTTAAATGAAACCAAATTTGTAGTGATTAATGTAATAATTACAACTAGGACTATTTAAATGCTTGCCATCTTCTCATATATCTTATTAGTTTGATTTTTTAAATCATTTCTTCTTTTATGTAACATTGTATTATATTTAACAGCAAAGAAAAAATCTACCTCCTTCTTTAGTCCATATTTTCTATCCCTGTTTTTTTTAAGGATGTTTCTAATCAAGATAAAACTTGGATAAAACTTCAGAGGCATGAACTACACAGGTAATTTGCATAATCTGAATGGGGAGTCTGGAAAATCAACGTAAGCACGTGCTTAGCCCATCTCTGAGTATGTGCAAATATCCACGAACAGCAACCTTTGGACTTAAGTTGCCGACTCTGACTATGGCCTTATATTTATATGTGTAATGTTTTTAATTATTGTATCTTTTAGTTATTAAATAATCCAAGATTTCAATTTATAGTTTATTAGCTGGACCAATTTTATTGACCATTGGCAATATTTAGAAGAGCCAAAACCTGACAATCTTGATCCCACATTATTTACTTGGTGCTAATCACCCAACAAATGTGCAACAGCATCGCCATCCTCACCGCTGTGTGCCGCGCTGGTGTACGCTGGACCTGAACATCCTCCTCCACTCCCTGCAAATCCGTAGTCCATTAGCTGTAGTCCCTGAACCTCGATGGTGGGCTCAGAGGTGGACGGGTAGCATACTGACGAGGCTCTGGAGCTGTATGCTACACCACTGCAGCTGCTATTAAAGCAGTCCTTAGCCAGCTGCTGACCACTGAAGGAGGAATAGCGTGAACACTCGCTGCGAGCCTGGTAAGCCGAGGGGGGCGTGTGGGTCTGTGTCAGGCTTGTAGGCTGGTAGGTGGAGGAGCTGGTGTAGTAAGTGGAGGCAGGCAGGCTTTGGTACATGGCATCAGGGAAAGCCTGGCAGGGTGCATGAGGCTGGACAGGGCAGCTGCTCGGCGATCTCACTGCCATCGGGCCCTGGTTGATCACACTGCCTCGGTTCGCCATGGCCGGAGAGATGGGAGGAGTGATCAACGGACCACTGCTCTGGGAGTAGTCCAACTGGCCTTGAAAAAGAAATATTACTCAAAATCTTTAGCTTGGTTCTTTGATACAGTGCATAATTTGACTTTAAGAGATTTGTGAAATATATAGTCAATATC
>CM040993.1:15987974-16002295 GCA_022985145.1 Pangasius djambal
AAAAAAAAAAAAAAAAAAAAGCTTACTCTTAACTATGTGTGTTTGCAACAGTCCTTTAGTATGTTATGATTATTAATTAGCATTGCTGTGTCTTCTTATATAATATTCAATCCAGTTCATTTTACTCTAACTGTTTTAGTATTTTATGCTCAAAAGGATTTTTTCTCCTGCAAAAATCATTCTTATTATACTAAGGGATTAAAGTGCTGTTTTATACGCTGGCAACCAGGTTTGGTTTTTACGTGAAGACGATTGCTAAATTGAGAAAGAACAATTGGATATATATGGCAAATTAACACGATTTTCATTTTCACTATGGCTATTCATGGCAATCACAGTATACACAGTATATTAGGCTATCAGATGTTTATGAAGCTAATCAATACTTATTATTCTCAGTGGTATATACTATTATTTATTTATGTCCAAATTACCTTTTTAGTCTGGTCATTTTCTGTCAGCCAGTTTTTGTTTAGAATTTTTGTTTTTTTGTATTTATTTACTTTTTTTAAAAAGAATTATTTATTTAAATCTGTAATTGGCTCATTTCCTTTCACCTGATTTTTTTTCTGGCTTAAAGGCAAGTGCTTGATTTAATGTGATTGGCCTAGATACAACTGAAAATCTCTCACCTCCAGAGCTCTACTTGAGAAAAACCTGGCAACCTCGGAGACGGTAATTGCACATTTCAAATAATCTGAATGGGCTGCCCATAAAATCAAGTTAAGCACCTGTTTAACAGAAGTCTGAGATCAATAACTTTCCCTGTGTATCTAGTGATGTATCTTTTGAAATGATATCGCCAACTCTGTGTGAATATATGTGTGTAACACGGCAGTGTCACAGTGTTAATGAGGTAATAGAGTTCAGTAGTTAGGTGATTTAGGTTCTTTACTCATAGAGCTAATGTTCATCCTCAATCCAAGAGTGCCATAAACCATCACCAAATAAATAAAAGTTACATATTGTCTCAAATCGACTGACCTAGATTGTGAAGAATGATGTGATGTTGTCCGAGAAGTATATTAGTGTTCATAACTTGTGACATAATTTCATACTCAGACATTTGGACTCTCCTGTAGGAGTTTTATTCTGATTTAAAGTGTTTACCAGATAATGTAAAGCTGTCTGTGTCTGTCCCCTGGTACACCACCATGGTGGCCCCAAGTCCATGCTGAGTTCCTGGGACAGACAGGTGTGCATACTCCGGCGGGGTCTCGTTCTTTACAGATGAATCGTTGCTCACAAGCCCTGCTTTATTACGATTCGCCAGGAAGCACGAACTCGGGGAAGCTGTGAACGTCGCCTTACTGGCATCTGAAAACATTTAAAAACAGTATGGTTACATCAGCATACTGAACAAACCTGCAACAGTCAAAATAATAATCATAAAAAAAAAAAACCTAAACAACAAGTTTACCTGCGTTTCTCATATATTTATCCAGGAGATTCTGTAGATCTTGCTCTTTATCATTATTGAACTGTGTTTCAATTGCCAGCAGGATATACTCATCCAACAGCATGCGAATGAGGTGGAAGGAGCCTGAGAAGAGATTTTCTCAATGAGTTATATGAGTTATAGCTTTTTACAGCTGAAAGTTTTAATTATTACAGAGGAGTAGTGCCAAATGAGATCAGTGTACTTTTTTATAGGAAAGAATTCTTCCTCTCTTACATCTACAGAGCAAAACTAGAAAGTTTTGTGTTTAATTCTGGCAATTTGTTTTTAACCAAAAACAATTTGTACTAATTTTGTATATAATAGTTTTAAAAAATGTTTTAAAACTGCATTCTAATTATTTACAGAACTGTGAAAAAGTCTTATTTTTATATAAATGTTAACTTAAAAACTAAAGAAAAAAATATATATATAGTGGACAATAATGGACTATATTTCTAATAAAAACATCATCAAGACTGTCTGGGATTTTAATTGTAACCTGAAATGGCTACTTAAAAAAAAACTGCAGAACACTGTAACAGAGAATTTATGCAGTTTTAAACATAAAGAGGCAAAATTTTGTAATTATTTTATTACTTTGAATTTTTTACATTTCCATTTTATTACTTTTAAAGGCACATTACAACATTTCTTTTTATTTTTTATTTATTGATTTATTTATTTATTGGGGGGGGGGGTGTCATTTCTCTAATTATTAAATGGAAAATTTAAAAGTTTATTTTATACAAACATTGTTGCGCATTCCCTTAAAGGGGGCCAATAGTTCTGGAGCTGACTGTATTTCTTCTTATAAAGAGTACATGTCTCTTTATCTTTTAACCTCTATTTTCCCCATATTTGTGGATTTGTCTCGTAAACTATGTTTACGAAATTTGCTAAAAAACTTCAGCACAAATTCTTTGCATCTTTATTAATTTAATAATTTAAAAAGTCCTACGCAAATAACTAACTCCGTGAGGATATTTTGCAATCGTGTGAATAAAATATCCAGATGGTATGAAAACAAATCAATGAAAATCTTTAATATGTTCAGAAATGTTATATGTTCAGAATTTCCCCTAAATCTCCAAATTCAACACATTTTTTAATCTAAATTCTGCTTTTCTGCTTTTGTGTTCTCCGCATCCTGGGACTCAAAAGAGGCCCAAGCTTGTTGCTTTGGGGAGCTAAAATAAAAATGCTTGCTATTTCTGCCATTCAAAATGCTATGAAATCAGAGCTGGAGCATGGGAAGATGGTGAAATGTTTAGACTTTACAAAAAGGTTCTTTTTATTTAAGCTGTCTGAATCGCTGCCTGTTGTGTGTCCAGTGAGGTCATGTAATGGCCTCTCTAAGTGCGACTGTTTGGCTAGGGGTGTGTGTGTTTGTGTCCGCAGAGCCATCAAAAGCTAACATAACTAGAGCTGGGCTCTTCCTAATCAGTGCACACGCGTCCAAGAGATAAAGATTTGTTTACTCAGGACGGGTCACTACATTTTACAGCACATTGTGGCTTTGTAACCAAACTGAGTGGAGGGTTTGTGTTGTGGGAGGGAAAAAAATAACCCTTTACGTTTATGTGTATAAGTGTATGAAGAGAACGAAATGTATCTTTAAGACATAAGTATGAATTGTTCCCGAAATCCCAAAAAGACTTACCAAAACTCGTGGCATTGTTTAAGGTGAGGCTGTGCATCACACGAGCTCCAAAAAAACTCCATTTCAGTAAAAAGTCCTGGGCTCGTTTTTTCACCGAGCGGCCGTTCTGTTTACTGGGCTGATGAAAGAGTGGAAATAAAGATTATATTCACTCAGTTGCAGCTACTGTGGATCTGATGAGTGTGTATTTTAGTTTCAACCAACCTTAATGACTTTCTGTTCCACCACAGAGTCCAGCCAATCAATAAAAGACTCGACGGTGGCGTTTTTTCTTAGGAGGTCCTTTAACTCTTGGAACACTGTGACAGAGTCGTCTATGACATGAAAACAGGAAAAAGAGCAATTTTAAGTACATCATATTTGTACATCATATTTGCAATGAGTTATAACAGTGTAGCCAGAAATACACATTTAGATTAGACAACAGACTGAGGCCCAAATCTCATGAGTGGTATTTTCGAAATCCGGCAAATTTGACTAGTCAGAATGTGTTGATTAATTTTCTATAAGATGAGCTCGGAGAGTAGTTCTGGCTGTAAGGCAAATCACAAGAGTGTATTAATGCACATGTTCTAATACGTTATGGTTTCTATACTAACAACTCATTCATAGGGACTTGTATGGCGGATGTAATTTTTTTGGAAGGAGTCTCCAGTGTCAGAGCTTTGTAACAGTCAGAGGTAAAGCTGCATCTTTACTTTTTCCAACAAAGTCTTCCCAGAAGAGGAGTTTACACTCTGAATAAACTCTTATTAACTTCAAGAGAAAGCCAATGACTGTTTATAGCAGATATAAGTGATAAAGCTAAATAACTTGCTTGGAGGACATTCCACAGCATTAAACGTAACTATAGACGTATAAAAATGACAACATGCTGCTCTGTAATAAAGAAAAAATATAATCATTGAACAAATTGCTGTGGGATAAGTGGATTAAAACACCTGGCTATGCATTGTTATAGGAAAATACTTTGGGGTGGTAAACTTTGGAGTGGTACCAGTAACTCCGCTTCATTTCATTTATTTTACTATAACAGCACTCTCAATCATGTTTTATTCTTTACTTATTCCATAAGCTTATTTGCCAAAATAGCTTCCAACTGACAGCAAAAAAAAGTGTAGGTAGCTAGATTCATCCACCCAGCCAAAACAATTGCTTTCCTTTCCTTTCAATATCTACAAATCGATCAGATGTTTATGGCTTAAGACTACACAGTAAGCTGGGAAATCTTGATGGGTTGCCAATACTGCTAATATTAATGCTAATACTATGCTTATGCTGTTTTCACGAAGATAAGAACAAGTCATATTTGGTATTTTGACTCACATTCGGAGTAGAAATCCAGGTCCTGGTCACTAGTGTTTGAGAGGAGCGCCTGAGAGCCGATGCTGTTTAAATCTACTTTGTCAATGTCGTTCACCATGGCCGTCACAACGTTTTGGTCAAAAAGAGCTGGTCTTGCGATCTACAGAAGAAAAAAAAAACATTGCTGTTAAAAAAAGAAAATCAAGAATACTGTATCTATCATGCATGCAAAAGTGTTGCTGGGAAATGCTGACCTGAGCAAGGTGTAAGAAAGAAGTCTGGCGCTTCAAGGAAGAGACAAAGCGCCGAGCTATTGGCAGCTTCTTTTCTGACAGGATTTTTGGCAGATTTTCCAAGGATGAAACCATCCAGGGCTCCCAGAGTTTTGCAAAATTTCGGATATCTGCCAAAAGACTAGACACGTTGTCCCAGAATTACTGAATGTTACCTCACATAGTTCAAGCACATTGTTGGACATTATGGATATGCTGGGGAAAAAAATCCTTAAGCAAACTTTCCACATTGACAAAAACTGTCAAACTAATGTGTAATAAATTGTTAAGCATTGACGGCTACCGGCTGATATGCAGCTTTCTTACAAACTACACACAACTACGGAAGGAAACGAACCTTTCCGGCATATCCTGCATTGTAGCAGGAATGAGAACATCAGTCAGTACCTGAGAAACACAAGCAGTTTGACATGAGATCGTGACCTCGTGCCAACACACAGACCAACATGATTACAAGTTTGTAAGGATTTGCAGTTGCGAGGCAACTTGTGTGGAAAGTGAGTGAGCCATTACAGTGAGGCCAGACTTATCCCAAGCAGTCATAGCTTTGCAATCATATACAACTTAATCTATATTAAATCTAACAAAAATAAACTTAATTCTACATGATATTGGGTTGCACATGTGTCACGTGCACATACACACACACACACACACACACACACATAGATACACACCTTGTATAGTATGGAGTCACACACACAAAAAATATCCACGATTACTGGATTCTCCAGCAGAGGTAAGAGATGGTCCGGCATGCCTTGCCAGAAATGCAGCAAGAAGTTCTGGATCTGAAATGCATGGAAGGAATAAATCACTTGCTGGTATAGGAAACTAATCAACAGCACGGTGGTGTGATGAAACAGTGTTACTGTTAACACCTTAACGTGAATTCATTTTCTATAACAGCGCATCCTGAAGAGTTTTACTAGTCTTAAAACACCACAGCAATCTTCCAATCATTAAACATTTTTTTTTTTATTAATGAAACATCAACAAGTCATACTTTTTCCCATTTAGAGTTACATTTAATATTGCTGAACGTCCACGAAACAAGTTCAACCGCTTACGTTATAGCAGCTATAAACAGTCGTTCCTTCACCAACCGTTCGATTTTTTTTACAAAAAAAACAGCTTGTCATGTTACAGAGAAACCAGAAGTCCTGAGGACTTTCCCCTGGCAGAAAACTAACTGACTGGCACTGGAGACTCCTTCCATAAACATCTCCTTACAGAAAACTTCATCTTATCATTATTATTCGTTTTTCTTTGCTAAATAGCAGCACATTTTTAATCTGTTTATTATTAGGCTTCGTATTCGCCCTGTGTTCGTTGTTACTATAGAAACAGCAATATAGCAGAACAAGCGCATTAATATAAACCTATGATTTGCTTTACTGTTGTCACTGCTGTCGGAGCTGCTGTTATGGAAAATGAATCAACACCTTCAGATCAATCAGATTCGAGAATTCACCAGCGTTGTGGTATTATTATGATTAGAGTTTATTGAGAACGTGGTTTTAAATGATGTACAATTCAACCGTTTTCTCAGATTGGTCTTAAAGTTGTACCTCTTCAAAGTTGACACTGATGGCGTTGTCGAGAATACACTGGCAGTGAGTTTTGTACATCATGATCAGTGTGTCAACCTAAATTAGAAATGCATCAGGGAAGAAAGTTCATGTGTACAGTTGTAAAAAAAAAACAACAACAAAAAAAAAACACAGACTGAATAGTCAGAAAAATACGTACTAAACTATAGCCTTTTGTACGTTTCTATCTTTTTACCTGAAAAATGCGAATATACGGTAATGTTATTTATTAAAAACGCTATATTTCGGTGATTTTTGTTTGGCCCAATTTGAGATTAAAAAAATGGAGTTAAAAAAGGAAGTGCATGAGATTTAACGTTTTTAATTTAGCAATAGTTAACAAATGAGTAAAGCCTGAAGCAAGATGCAACATACTGTAAATTAATAAGGATGGCTTTACTTGAGATTTATTTTAAAATAAAGAAGTCTTTCGAGTAAACGTGGAGACTTTTACAGATGAACATGTATCTATGTAAAGTTTTTGTAAAGTTTTGTAAAGGATGTATAGTCAACTTAATTGTTTTTCTTATACTTCTATTGTTGCATGTTCTTATTTATATTTAACTTGTATGTAGCACCGTGGTCCTGCGAGACACAACATTTTGTTCCACTATATGTAGCAGAATGACAATAAAGCTCGACTTGAACTTGACTTGGTGTCAGTGTTTTCAGTTTTAATGGCCTACAGAGTATGTACTTAGTATACAATATATATAATATATGTTTTATGTATTAGTATGAAGTAAGTCCTATATTTCTTTTCCCCCCAATTTTTTTGCCTCAGAGTCTACACAATTGGACCTTAACACCCAATGTAGACTTTTAATTAAAGTCTAGGGTAAATTTCCAGCACCTCCCGGGTAAAAGATACAGTCCATACTAAATATGCAAAATATAAAATATATCCTTGATGCGACAAGGAAAGCTACAGCTTATTACCCATTTGTTTTGAGTGTGCTCAGCGTTAACAGGACCCGCAATAAACAAACCTTTTCTTTTGAAATGGACTCGTGAAGCAATAAATGTTGTGCACTTGGGAATTCTGGTAGCAACGTTCCTGTTTTAGAACTGAGAGAATATTTTCGTGTGAAACCTCCCTGTGAATTACAAACAAGAGACATGTATAGATATAGATATAGATCTTTTTTTATTTTTATTTTTTAAACTAAACATCTTTCATTTCACGGTCATTTCATTATCAAACAATTTTACCATTTTACTCATCATAATTTTGGTTTGCTCACAAAAACTCAAAGTGGCATAATTATTGTTCTGTGTATTGTACTACATATGAAGATAAGCAAATAAAGTTTAAATATTAGCAGAAAAAAAATCACAACCTCGTTTTTGAGCTTGCTCCCAGAGAATCTGTGATGAAAATGAAACACATGAGAATAATACACTGTCAGAGAAATTTTACAATCAATATAAAATGCAAAGAAAAAAATAGAGAAAAAAAATCTATTAAACATATTTCACAAATTTCGTAGTCAAGTGCAAAAGCTTGCATCCCCTTTAAAACGAAATGAAGAAGACAAAGAAATGTTTGTCGCATTTATCAACAATTAAAATGTTCTTTCATTATTACAAGGAAAAAAAACATACACCAATTCTCAGCTATTCAATCCCTTCATTTATTTACAATATTTATTGGAATGCATTTATTTATTTATGTCCAATATTTGGTTTTAATCCTGCTTCAAAACAGACCTGAAGTTTGAGTGTGATCGTAAAACGACTTTTCCAACTTTCCAACCGATCTTTCTGTTGATTTTGTCTTATCGCAGGATAATTCCACTTTTTAAACTTTGTACAATTCTATGATTTGTAGATCAATTGTAAAGTAGAGGTATATTTCATTTTTTTCCCCCATGAAAAGACATGGGGGGCGCAAACTTTTGCACTCAGCTGCATTGCATCACCATTTTCGCTAATACATGAAACTTTCCATGATTCACCTTTCGGGTTTTCCTTTTACTTTTCTACTAACTGAAAAGAAGAAGCTTGGCGCTTTAGGTTTACCTGGTCAGACCTTTTCCTGAGTACACTGAATGATAATAAGCACTGCTCTCCTTAATCCCGATTCCATAGTAATGATACCTAAAAAAAAAAACCAAAAAACCGCACTGGAAACACATTGTAAGGTATAATCTCTGATGCTTAAAGACATTTGACTAATAAATAAAATATTAAGTGGCGCTCCTTACTTTGAATGGCCTCTCGTGCCGAGTCTTCGAGTCGTCAGGAGAGGGAATTTTTGCCGTATCGTCTATAGTTATACCGAAAATATGCATTCAGTGCTTCTTGTGCTCATTGATTGAAATTACATAACTGTTAAACACTCGATAACATTTCAAATTTTCTAAATAATTCTACATAATAATGCTTACCTTGCCAAAAGTGGCAGCGCAAGCAGGGTCTAATTTCTCCTTGCGACAGAAGTCTAGGTAATGTGCGTAGAGGATGCACCGAGGCAAGCAGACTCCTTCACAGACTATATAATTTTCCTCAAGCCTAATTGACAAGAAAATGTTAGCAAGAAATGTTGCTCAAACAATCTTAAGGATCACCACAGATGAGGATAAAGATGGCAATACCATTGAAGTGTTAACTGAGTTTGTTTCTTCTTGTCCTTGATGATTTCACTGATGCTCTTCTTTGTCACCGTTTGCTTCAGGGAGAAATTCTTCGAATATTCAAGGTGGTCTAAGTCGTCTTCAGAGGAGATGGTTCCATTGCTCTCGTCAGCCTCTGTTAAATAAATTATACTCTGTATAAATGGATTTTCATCTAAGTAGAGCCGTGTATCACTGACCAAAGGCTTAGTGTGGCAGAACATTTGATTATGTTTCATAGAAAGGGAGAGACAATTTCCTGTGCTTTTGTAAAAGGTTGATAAGACTGTGTACAACTAAGTTATGAATTTATAAAGTTGGCTGAATCATTACTTCATTTTCAAAAAGAAGAAGACGAAGAAGAAGAAGAAGAAGAAGAAGAAGAAGAAGAAAGAGGAATAACAATGACAACAACATTAAATAGAAGAAGACAAAGAAGAAAAACAATGAGAAAAGAAGAAGGACAACAATAATAAATAGAAGATGAGGAAGATGGTGATAGAAAATGAGCCGATCACGGATGTAAAAAAAAAGAAAAGGCAATTTCGATCAATAAATAAATAATACACAAAAATTGTAATATACAAAAAATGAACCAGTCACGGATGAAAAACGGGCATTCTGAAATATAAATAAATAATGTTATATACAAAAAACAAATGATAGAAAAGGAGCCAATCATAATCATGTTTTTAGAAATAAATAATTTACATTATATAAGTGAGACATGGATTACATTCAATTAAGCATCTAATAGCCTATATATTGAGTATATTTTGAGGATGATTGCCATGAAAAGCAGGTTAATTAGCCATCTCCGTAAATTTCTCTCAATTTCCTTTTCACGTTAAATGGCTGTCAGACTTTAAAACAGCATCTTAATTCCACAGTCGTAAAAAGCAGGTCTGAATAATAATGAGGAAGCAGGCCAAATGAAGAAAAACATTATCTGTGCAGAAGAAAACATTGAAATTTGCACAATTCAGGTATAAACCTAACCTCACTTTAGGCCTTAGATTTAATAATAATAATAATAATAATAATAATAATAAGATAAGAAGAAGAAGAAGAAGAAATTATTGGCCTAATGATTCTATGTTGATGAATAAGAAGCACAAAAAAAAAAACAATTAAGGTGGATTTAAAAAAAAGACCCCCCCCAACCCCCCCAGATGTAGTCGTTAGAATAAAATTGCTCAATAATATGACGTTGAATAATAACTTTTATATCCCATTTCCTCTAATTAGCACTGGTTTTACTCCTAATGTCTCCTCCTAATAATCGATATCAAACTCTAACCAATGTGACCCACCTGATTTAATCCCCGAATCCTCCTCCTCTTCATCAAACTTGTCTTTGAAGAACATGTTGTTTCTGAAATCTTGGTGGTCGCCGGTGTTGGTGTGATGGAGATCATCAGCACTGTAAGTCCTCTTCGGCTGCGGTGGCTGTAGCTGATGAAACGTGTTATTAGTCTTCACTGGACTTCCACTGTTTCTTTTCATTGGTGTGTAATAGAGATGATTAAAAGGAAACAGCTGGAATTGAATTTCGAACGCAACGTCACTCAGTCGTAAGCATTAACACCTTAAAAACAATAGACTCATCCAAAGTAGATCCAAAGACGCACATCTCAGATCCGGTACAAGTCTGAATGGACGACTCTCCCAGCACGTAGGGTTTCGGGCAAAAATCACTTTTTTCCACATCAATCTGTTAATCCACTGAAACAGGTAACACCTTCCGGTCCTAATTAAAGCTGTGCTGTGTCTGAAATGGTACGTCACTGAGGCGAGTGCCTTGAGGGCATTTATCTTATTTACAGAAGACTGGCAGTAGACTGGGAGTATTAATGATTAACCTGAGGGGCCATCATCTCCTTAAAACCTGCTGGTGTTGCCTTTCAGCTAGACTACACCTCCATCCAGAGTCGTCACACCACACTCTTCACTTTCAGGCCTGATTTAATTAATCTACATCCACATGGCAATAACACACGGACAAACACGCTGTGTTTTATATGAGAAACATTGATATTTGTTAAAGGAGCACTCCAAAATCTTTCAGTCTAATCTGTGTGTGTGTGTGTGTGTGTGTGTGTGTGTGTGTGTGTGTGTGAGTACCATGGAGAAGAATTTTGAGACATTTCACTGTACTGAGAAAAGAACGAAAAACCTGTTTTCTTCAGACTCACTTATAGTCCAGCATTGTAGCTAGATATAATAATAATAATAATAATAATAATAGTTATAATAATAATAATAATGATGGTGAGTCAAACGATACCCTTAATGTTTTTTACATTTTGCATTTAACCATTGTCACAAAAGTGTATAATTTTCCTACATAATCTCCATTTCATTCAACGCAAGTGTTCCACTGCGTAACGGGTGTCAGTATTTTTCTAGAAAAATTTCTATTGTAATTTATCTCACACTTTTAATGTTTTCATTTGACTCACCCTCATAATAAGCTTTAATTTTGGAGCACCTTTTATGCACGTGGTAGCTCAAAGTGCTGTACAGTCAAGCAGTGAAAATTAAATGATAAAAAGCACTGTAATAATACACTATAAAATATTATACACTATATGGCCAAAGGTTTGTGGACACCTGACCATCACACCCATGTGGTTCTTCTCCAAACTGTTGCCACAAAGTTGGAAGCACACAAAGCGAGCTCCATGAAGACATGGTGTGTGAAGGTTGTTGTGGAAGAACTCGTGTGTCCTGCACAGAGCCCTGACCTCAACCCCACTCAACACCTTTGGGATGAACTGGAACACCGACTTCACCCCAGACCTCCTCACCAACATCAGCGCCTGATCTCACTAATGCTCTTGTAGCTGAATGATCACAAATCCCCACAGCCAAATACATAACAAATATACAGCCATTAAGCCTATTTCTAGACATATTTAATAATTTCATGCTTAAAATTATTCTATTGGCTGATCATTTTAATTCTTTCCAGACAAATGCCTGAAATAAGCAACATTACCTGCCAATAGAATAGGATAGATATAATTTCAGGTTGAATTATGTAAGAATATCTAGAAATATGTTAACTAATTTTATATGTGCCTAAAAATATTAAATTTTTAGGTAATGCAATAATAAAAAGTAATGTAATAGAAATGCACAAGAATAAAATAAAATAATATATACAGAGAATTTCAGAATAGTGAAATGAAAATAAAACAAAACTACAAGTAAATTTTTAAAAACGTGCGGCACATGGACAAGCGCTTCACCTTTATCAGTTTATTTGTACAGATCATTCTGTGATTTTAATTTCCGAATATCACCCTGAAATTAATTCCTGGCTACACCACAATATAAGATTAAGATAGATAAGATAGTTAAAATAGTCTTACCAAAGATCTTATAGAGTTTTATCCAACTTTCCAACACTCGTGTGATACAGTAAGAGCAATGCTGGATGCTTGCACTTTCCTGAAGGTGAGGAAGGGGTTTCAACACAAAGCGTTATTAAAACTTGCACTTTTCTTGGTAAACTCACGCTTAGAGCACAAACACGGGTTTGGTGATTAGCCAGAGAGGACTAGCCAGAGAAAGTGGCGGGGGTAACACAACCCAATGGAGTTTAGAGGATAAACACAAATAAACATAAACATGCTGGTATAACAACTGCCGGCACGGGCGATGCATAAACACGGGTATGCAAATGAGTCTTCTGTGCGAAGGCAGTATGTACACAGTGGTATTATGCATTGTCAAAAAATGTTTGTCTTTGAAACACACAATACAGATAAAGACTAGGTTGAAAAATGATGGAGTATTCCTTTATGCTTTGGGCCTTAAGAACTGAATGTAATCACATTTACTTTTACATGCAAGGTGTGGTCACAGATTTCCCTGCTTACGCACATACACACACACACACACACACACACACTCACACACACACACACACACACACACACACACACACACGTACGCGTCTGATTCAACTCATCTGTAAAGAAGTGACCAGGTTTAGCAGAAAAATGGACAAACTGTGCAGGACTCTATTGTTCACCTCCGGCCTGTACACGCCATATAACCTCAACGAATGCATTTACATGTACAAAGTTATCACATAACTAAGATTTCGCCAATAATGTGGTGTGTGAACACGTGGGCAGACAGTACAATCACGTCTAAGAGCTATCAAACTACACTAACCGTCCACTTTATTAGGAACACCTGTACAGCCAATCATGTGGCAGCAGCACAATGCGTAATATAATGCAGGTCGAAAGCTTCAGTTAATGTTCACATCAAACATCAGAATGAAGAAAAAGTGTGATCTCTGTGACTTTAACCGTGGCATGGATGTTGATGCCAGATGGGCTGGTCTGAGTATTTCAGAAACTGCTGATCTCCTGGGATTTGCACACACAACAGTCTCTAGAGTTTACACAAAATGGTGTGAAAACCAATAAAACATCCTGTTTGCGGAGGATCTGCAGGCTGAAACACCTTGTTGATGAGAGAGATCAGAGGGGAATGACCAGACTGGTTTGACAGGAAGTCTATAGTAACTCAAATAAGCACTCTTTACAACCGTGGTGAACAGAAAAGCATCTCAGAATGCATCTCACAACAGAAGACCACATCAGGGTCCACTCCTGTCAGCCAAGAACAGGAATCTGAGGCTATCATGGGCACAGATTCAAGCAAAATGGACAGTTGAAGATTAGAAAGAAAAAAAATCACCTGGTCTTTTTCCAGTCAGTGAGTCTGCACCTCAGATTCTTGTTCTTGGCTTACGGGAGTGGAACCTGATGTAGTCTTTTGCTGTTGTAGCCCATCCACCTCATGGTTCGATGTTTTGTGCATGCTGAGATGCTTTTCTTCTCACCGCGGTTGTAAAAAGTGATCATATAAGTTATTATATCCTTCCTGGCAGCTCAAACCAATCTGGCTATTTTCCTTTGACCTCTCTCATCGACAAGGCGTTTCCACCCACAGAACTGTTGCTCACTCAATGTTTTTTGTTTTTCGCACCATTTTGTGTAAACTCTAGAGACTGTTGTGTGTGAAAATCCCAGGAGATCAGCAGTTTATGAAATACTCAAACCAGCCCATCTGATACCAACAACCATGCCACAGTTAAAGTCACAGAGATCACACTTTTTCTTCATTCTGATGTTTGATGTGAAAATTAACTGAAGCTCTTGACTTGTACCTGCATGATTTTTTGCATTGCACTGCTGCCACATGATTGGCGGATTCGATATCTGCATGAACGTGTAGGTGTACAGGTGTTCCTAATAAAGTGGCTGGTGAGTGTATACGACTGATACTTACCATTGATGAATTGATGGAACATCAAAATCAGATCGTTTCAGACACACACACACACACACACATATATATATATACACTGCCCTCCAAAAGTTTGGAAAC
>CM040993.1:16002395-16039264 GCA_022985145.1 Pangasius djambal
ATGCAAAATGGTCACTAACTAAAGAGGATTTATGCTGATATTGCCCAAAAACCCTATTTTGTTCAGGCGTTTCCAAACTTTTGGAGGGCAGTGTATATACATTGAAATAGGGATTAATTATGAAATAATAGAATTTGAGTAGTACAGCAGTGCAGCTGTAAGCTTTACCATCTCACAGCTTTAGGATCCCCGAGTCGATCCTGATGTTGGGCTACTGTCTGTGTTGAGTGTCACATCTTCTCTCAGTGTTTGTGTGGGTTGCATCTCACCTCCAAAAACATACCAGTAGGTGGATTGACTACACTAAATTGTCCCTCGGTGCGAGGGAATGAGTGTGTGTGTGTGTGTGTTACCCTGAAATGTACTGACATCCCATCCAGGGTACGTATTCCCACCTCACACCCAGCATTCCCGGGATAGACTCTGGATAGATCACCACCCTGACCATGATAAAGCGCTTACTGAGGACGAATGGATGAAAGAAAACATCGAACCTGAACCCAAACCCAATCCCATCCAACTCAACTCCAACATTAGCTTCATTGATTATTTACAGAAACTGATCAATTACAGATTGATAAATTAGAGAACAAATTTATAAATCTGTGCACTGGATGAAACAGGTTTCTCTGGGTGTGTGATCCTCGTATCTGATACAGATTTCCTGAATTTTAAAAATTAAAAAAATTAATTATTTAATCTTGTGCTCACTTTATTTGTTTCTTTGTTTTGTTTTTTGGTTGAAGGTATACACATGAGCTCTATGAGATAAATAAAGCAAATATTTTGAATATTCGACCTTCATTGTTGCAAATTAAATATAATATTTAAAAATAAGAAGATAATATTTAAAAAAAATTTAAAAGATATTCATTATTATTTGAACATTGGAATAAAATTGCGGAAAAGGGGCGTGATTTTTTTTCCTTCTTGCAATATCAGAATTTTCATGTAAACAAACCTGCATGAGCATCTCTTCAAGCTTGTTCTTTAGATATTTTCCTACTTAATACTGATTTTTAACATTAAAGATTAGTGATTTTTTATTTTGTACAAATATTTAACAGTTTTTAGGTGTGGAACTTGAACGCAGCAAGCAGCGCGTCGATTTCTGGGTAAAACCACTCAACTGAGGGGGAGGAGAAAGTGAGCACGTGCCTCACGTCTTGTCCCATTTTGAGGTAAAATAAATAAATTACAATATAATACGAATGCTTTAGATGAAAACTGGATGTTTGTCGGAATGTATTTTAAAAGATATGTCGGTGTTAAATTCAGACAAAGTCGCTAAACAGCTGCATTCCTACATAAACTGGCTAGCAAGCTAATCATAACAATCTCTGAGCGCGAGCCGTCAGTGTTGCCTTGGCGACTAACGGCTCGCTTTTTTTCACACTAGCATCTCTTGCTAACTTCTTTCTTTAAAACACTGTAGTGAAATTAAACAATTTGAGGCTCTTCCATGGGGTATTTCTGACTTCTGTCGACGTCGTTTTATATATATTTAAATAAGTCTTCATAAATAGGTGCTAAAATGTTCACAGGAAACGGTGTCTTGTAAGCAAGTCCTGAAAAATTGCCATATTTAATGAAACTAGCCCAATGGCTAATAATATCAAAATGGCATCCTAACTATGGAGAGCATAGGACAAAAAAAAAAATCTCAAAATGTCCTAAATGTCTCACTTATATTTACTTTCATCTGGTCTCCATAATCCATCCAATATAAGATTATAAGATGCACTTCCACACAGAAGATTTGCAGTTTTTATTTAACATCCTTAGTAAAACTTATGGTGGAGTTTGGTTAGTGGTCATTATTTTCATTCTTAGTATAGATTTAATTCCCATTTCTGTTGTTTCATACAACGATTAATCATCCATCCATGTTTCAGAAGTAAAATCCGTAATGATTTTATGTTCTTTCGAGTCTGTTTCTGTTATTTTATACAGTGTTTTCTTGAGATTTCTTTGAAAATGTGTCTCTTTCCCCCAGACGACTGTGCATGTATATGTGATATGACTGTTATGTAAGGATATACATAAATATGTAAATAAAGGGAAAACAAGCATTTTCATCCTTTCCACTCAAACTCGAAAACTCAGCTGGATGGTAGACTTTTAGGTGATGCTGCAGTAATAAGCAATAAATAATAAAAAACAAGCATAACAGTACATTTCCATTGTAATCCTTTTACAGATCTGTTGTCTAAAGTCCACATGGCTGACATTAGATATGGCTGACATTAGACAGCTTACATTAGACATGGCTGACATTAGACATGGCTGACATTAGAGTATTTGAACACGTATTTGAGTTAGCATTAGAGTATTTGAACACTGAGTGCTGACTGGCTCAAAACAAAGAAAAGCCCAGCATATTTAATCACTTTCTAATTATCATCAAATTAACATTATTTGTAAGTATTAGATCTGACATTTCATTTCATTTTAGACCTGTTTAATCCTTTTAGGTCAAAATTTTCATCCTTTTTTCTCTTTTGCATGAAAAACGAAAGAACCTTTTTTTCCCCCCATTTTTGAATGAATTTTTTCGGTAGCATCCATAATAAATATAGTCAACTGATGTTGACTATATACTTCTCTAATGCTAGCTAATTCAAAACATGCATTAAGAAATTTTATTTCATGTTAATGAGGTCAAAATATTCTCCAGTTACCCTGATTTAGTTCAGCTTAGCTACAACAATATAACAATTTTTGTTATCACTACCATTATTTCATTATTAATACGTCATCATGCTTTCTTAACTGAACTTTGTTGATCCATATCCTAGATTAGTTAGCTGATATGGGTAAGTAATATTTTCAGATAAAATCTGGTAGCCAGTTTCAGGTAACTTGAGCCAATACATAGACAAGCTAGTTCTTGTGGGTTTTTTCTGTTGAATAAAATCTGTGCACAGCTACTTATGCAAGTTTTGCCATAAAGCTTAAGAGCTTACCCAGGAAAATGTGTAATACCGGAGAAGTTTTTGGTATATCTGTATTTTTTTTTTTGGAACACAGTAACATTTCGACTGTAAACATTTTGAGTTTCCCTTACTGGAATCAGTAAAGGTACATCTTATAGACCACTGTTTATTTTACAGAGCGGAGGGTGAGCAACAGTATCGCAGCTAAGTGGATTCATGTCGCTGGATATCGAATGATGTCATCAGGTATCTATGTGTTGAAGTATATCTGTGCTGTTACATGACAGGATATGCAAACTGTGGCATTGATGCTAAGCTTGTCCAGGCGGCGAGGCACTTTGCAGTTCAGTAAGAGTTTATTTCTCACATTCATAATACTGGAATAGATAAAGTTTTTTTTTATATTACTCAATAATGAAAGCAAAAGCTGTATTTTGCTATTCTGTCTGAAAAACGAATTGTTCAGTGAAGTGAATTAAATGATGGCTTAAAATATATGTTTCGATTGTGTATCCTCGGTGTGTATTCTATTAGAGGCCTGAATTTATAGAGGAATAGAGGCACGTTGACAGCAGTGTTTTGTCTGTATTTTTTGCAGACGTGTGGTCTTGTGCATGAAGCTTTATCTGATCAGATGGACTGGAAACAGACGGACAGGTGAGAGACTTTTTCTGTTTAAACTCATTTTCAGTACGTTTCATCTTTAAGATTTTGTGAATTACGAATGATGTTGAGAGGTTTTGTGCAATAGAATAATAATGACTTAAGAAACAAAAAAAAAAACTTAAAAACTTAAGAAATAGATTTAATAATTTCAACCTGTTAATCATTAAATAAGTTCATGATAAGAAAAACAGTGTGTTTCTGCATGTTAAAGGGATGCATATTTGAATTTCCAATATCAAATTATTGGGATTCAGGTTGGAAAGTTTACCAAAAAAAGTCAATATTTTGCAGTGAGGAAAAATCCTCAAAAATCAGCCAAAAATCAAGCAAAAACAAACTTGAGTCAAAAACAAACATCAATATTAATTTCATTTTCTGCACTAAATTTACATTAGAATTTTTTTTCTTTGTCACAGTGTTTATGGGTCCTTCAAATTAGATTTTGCAAATGTAATAAGTATTAAATTATCTTAAATTTGAATATAATACATACATTTTGAGTTGTATGCTATAAACATACCTAAATGCGCAGACATTTTTTAAAACCAAAAGTTTTTAATACAAAACTTCTGTATTGCTGGCAGTTTGTGAGGAAGCCTATATATCACAATGCGTACATCGCAGAAACGCCTTTGAGAATATCGATATGATATAATTCGCCCCAGCCCTACTGTCAATGTCCTCGTAACAGCCAGGTTTTTATTTTAGGATTTTAGGGTTATTTTGAATGAAAAATTTTCTTTGTTCATTTTTTAACGAACAAAGTTCATCATTGCAAATCTGGTCTTTAAGGAAGATTCCACCCTGAATATTTCGAAATATTTGTGATGCGCTTAGCGATTCTGGTGCTAAATTGTTGGTTGTTGCTGCGTTTTCATTATTCCTGTGAAAAGTCACAGAGCAACATTGCTAGGATTGTTACAGTGGTGCTTAATGGGAAAATTTTCAAAAGATCTCAAACATAAGGGATAATGGTCAGGTTTTGCTGTTATCTCCTAAAAACAAAAGAGTAAGGGGCTCCTTCTTCACTCACCTTTTCCAGCGATGTTCAACATCATAGAAATGAGACCCAACATAGTGGAGACAGTAAAAAGTTGGACTCAGTGTCCCAGAATGCGATGCAGTTGTGCAATGCAGGTGCACTGGGTTACGGCAGAGACTTGGCTTGGCTAGTAGGTGATATATGAAGTATACGAAAATGCGCGATGGCTTTGACGGCGACATTAGCATGAAAGTTGAAGCTGATCTGCTTGAGCAGAGTGTACAGATAAGGAGATGAGAGAGCAAGACAGACTAAAAGACTAAAGTGGCGCTGCATCGCTCCCTTTAGGTAAAGATAAAGTGAGGGCTAAATCCCACTGCACCACTATCAGCAGGTACTTGAACAGCATTGTGAGTAATGCAGTGTATTGTAATGTTCATTATAAAATAAATCTTGGACACAGTCTCTGGTGAACTGTTAATTATAAAGATTAATTCAGGTGGATCTTTCCTTTAAATTACATTTGAAGTATCATTAAAAAGTCTTGCTGATACTTTCAGACATTTGATGAGACCTGAGTATGTTTGTGAGTATATTTTGGTATATAATGTTAAACACTTCACTTACATTTAAGTACTTAATTAATTGTTCTTTTAGATCAAGGGAGGATTCAAAGCATCCTGCTCCATGTGCCCTCTGGCCAGTGGACCTGAAATTAACACACACTGACTGCAATCCTGGGAATACCTTGGTCCACTTTCAAGGTCAATATGCTACCATATGTGAGCTGGACTACAACATTCTCCAAGTGGAAATTCAGAATGTCCCCAAAAAAACAGTATCTATGGAAGTTGGAGACTTGTGCTTGGTGGAAGATTTGCTATCTAGTCGCTGGTACAGGGGAAGAGTTCAGAACAAATCAGGAGATTTGTTTGATGTGTTCCTGCTGGATCATGGAAATATTCTTACCGTTGGTCCCAACCATTTGTCTACAATTTCTGATTCCTTACTCATGCTCCCACCAAAGATTGTCTGTGGGTTCATTGCTAATGTGCTGCCAGTTCAGGAATGCTGGGACCAACCATCAGAGGCATATTTCTCCTCTTTAATAGGCAGACATATCAAAGGTTATATCCATGGTCTTCTGCCGTACAAGGTTCTTATTCTGGAAGTGCCAGAAATAACCAAAGATTTAATAAGATTGAGCTTAGGCAGACATGTGGATACAGACACGTTTCTGCTACTGGTGGAACTGGTGATAGAAGTACCAATTCAACAAAGCTGTGAGTCTGTCCCAGATTTGCTCATTGAAAAGCAAATTGCACAAGAGATTTCCTTTACATCCTCTAATTTATGTGGCTATGAAAATATTCTTTCACTCGGTGGCCCTAAGTTGGTTGTGGGACAGAAGGAAAGAGTTAGAATAGCTGCTGCCATAAACCCTGGATTATTTTACTGCCAGTTGTCCTCTGCTGCTAAGGACCTGAAAGAGATGTCAGAAAAATTGGCATTTGTGTGTGAGTCGAGGAATGGTAACTTCAGAGACAGGCCTGGCGAGAATATGGGCTTACTATGTGCGATCAAAGGCAAAGATGAGAAATGGCACAGAGGTTTTGTGCAGTGCCTCCCCATTAACTCCCAAGTTCGAGTTGTTTTTGTTGACTATGGGTATTGTGAATCTGTAAAAGTGGAAAACATCATTCAGTTACCATCAGATTTTCTCCTGAGACCAGTCATGACATTTCCATGTTCTCTTTCTTGTTTGGGTGGCAAAGACAAAGCCACAGTGAACCAGCAACTGGTGCTTCTCGGACAAGGATTACTGGGTAAGGAGCTTGTGATTACAGTCGATGACTTAAGCAAGGAAAAGAATGTCTGTTCAGTCACGCTCAGCAGTGTGGTTGAATGTGCACTTATCAAAACAGTACAATCTAAAGAAGTCAATAAAATGACAAGCACTGGTATTCTCACTAATGTGCACCGATTGTGTTACATCCCAGATGAAACAAAAAAGGTGGAAATCTCAAAAAATTTGGTTGCTTTTGAACACATACAGGATGGCTCTGTGTTTGAGGGTTACGTTGAGCATGTTCAGAGTCCTCATGATTTCTGGATGAGAACAGCAAAGTCCAATGATCGATTTGAGGCCATGATGAATAGACTGACCAATCGGTTTAGTAGATTACAACTGAATGAGGAAACCCTTCAGGATCCAGTGCCTGGTCAACTCTGTTGTGCCATGTACGAAAAAGACATGCATTACTACAGAGCTCTTGTGGTGGATATTCTTGAATATGGTGCTGAGGTGTTTTTTATTGACTTTGGAAACACAGAAAAGGTGCCAAGCATGTTGATAAAGAAAATACCCACTGAATTTACTGTGGAGCCAGAATTTGCTTTCAATTGTTCCTTGGCTCATGTTGTTCCACTGGAAGATGTCTGGACAGCTGCAGCAACAGACTTCTTCAGGAATGCCATCTCGTATAAAGCACTCCTGGTTCATGTCATTTACAGAAGGAGTGATGTGTTTGTTGTGGAGTTGTACGAGAAAGGGTTTGAGAAAAGTGAAAGTATTGCAACACTTTTGACAAGTGCAAATATGGCAGAATACTGGACATACAGTGTGATAAAAACCCCTGGCACACCTGTAGAAAAAAATAACAGAACAGGCAAGACTGGCAAGATATTTGCGAGAGGGCGGTTTGCTGAGAATTCTTGTAAAAGTGTGTCACAGAAACTCCCTAGCAAGGTGAAAAGGCAAGAAATTGCCACGGAGAAACAAATCCACACTGAGACACAAAAATGCAGTGCTGAAGAAATTTTCAAAGGTCAGAAACTTAAGCCAGGCGCTGTGATTAGTGTCCAGTGTTCACATGTCAGTTCCCCATCAGATTTTTGGTGCCAGAACACGAAAAACAAGAACGACTTGGACAGATTAATGGAAAGACTACAAATGTTTTACAAGGCAAACACCTCTGTGTTGCAGCCCCACAGTGTATGTTGTGCTGTCCGGTTTCAACTCGATAATAAGTGGTACAGGGGGTGTATTCTTGGAGGAACAGATCTAAGCGTTAAGGTGATTCTAGTTGATTATGGCATGGTTGTGCAAGAAAAGCTGCAGAACCTTCAAGCGCTAAATCCTGAGTTCCTTGAGCTTGAAGGGCAAGCATTCAGATGTAGTTTGTACAACTTAATTGAACCAGTTGGAGGAGATGTGTGGTCTGACGAAGCAAGCACATTGTTAAAGGATTTTACTTGTGGAAGTTCATGTAATCTGAGATGCAAAATCTACTCCCAGGTCTATGTTGCAAAAAAAGGCCTCTGCAATGTGGTTGATTTGTACACACCTCTTCAACGAGCCTCCACACATCTCATAGAAATGGGTGTTGCCAAGGAAATACAGTGTCCAAACCAACTACCTCCATCTGTCTATCCATGCACTTTTGTTTATTCTTCTTTTGACATTACCCTTGGAAGTGAAGAGTTGGTGTTCCCCACTCATGTTGTCAGTCCTTGGGAAATTTATCTCCAGCTGGACAGAAATACTGAAATTATTGAGCATCTTATGGACAGAGCTATGAAGGAAAGTGAAGAATTAATGAGTCAGATGCATACCGGTAAAACTGGCAGTGTTTGCTTGGCCAAATATTCTGAAGACGGTAAGTGGTACAGGTCATTTGTTTGGCCTGCTCAGTCCAGTCTACACTTTAATGTATTCTTTGTAGATTATGGAACCAAACAGGTTGCGGAAAAAAAGAATGTGCTATCTATCCCCATAAAGGCAGTTGATTTGCTTTTGACACCCATGCAAGCTTTAAGGTGTAGTCTTTTAAGTATTCCCGAGGAGGAGCATTTGCCTGAAGTTAATACATGGCTTGAGAAGGCCACTCTCAACAAGGGGCTTCGAGCAAAGTTTGTAGCAACAAACAGCAGCGGGCATTTCATTTGTGACCTGTTTGATGGTGACATTCATATCAATGAGAGTGTAAGAGAGGTTATTGCAATTCATGGACAAAAAAGTAAATCTGTCAGAAAACCTATTAGTGATTGCTGCAAAGAAGTTGTGAATATATCTTCTGTGGGCAACAAATTTAAAAATAAGGGGAAACATAATGCGGAATCTGTGGTCAAATCACAGAGGACACCAGGCCATAGCAAAGTCATACAGGGAAATGGACAGTCGTGTCAAAAGAAATCATCAAAATTAAAATCTCCACAAAAATCTCACAATCTAAATGGTAGTCCTGCAAAAAATGGCCAGGGAAAAGAAAAACATAGTCTGAAGCCCACAAAGCAACTACAGAAAGAAAAGTGCACTATTCCAAGCACTTCTAACTTACAGCCCTCTAAGGTATTGCCAAAAGTTAGTGATCTACCAGCCATTAAAATCACACCAGGTTTCAGAAGCATGGGGTTCATTTCTCACTGTGACTCTATTGACAGCTTCTTTATCCAAATGGAAAAGAATGAAAAAAAAATCCTTAAAATGAGGGAGGAACTAAATAGCAGCCCTTTCACAGAAAGTTTGCAAAGTGATACCTCAAGTGTAAAAGTAGGGGATCTGGTTGCTGCTAGGTATGATGAGGACTTGGCCTTATATCGAGCTGCTGTCAACAGTGTAGCATCCAGTGGTTACATAACAGTTGAATTTGTTGACTATGGAAATACAGCAACTGTTGACAAGAAGAAAATTCACCCATTAGCAAGCAAGTTTCTGTCTGAGGCAAGATTAAGCACTCACTGCAAACTTTCAAAACCATACAATTTGGAGGATGTTGAGTCTTTTCTCAGTGGTGCACATGACAAACCTCTGATGGTGGAGTTTCTGCAGAATCTTGGCTATGCATGGGAAGTGAGCATTCAGGGACGTGCCCCTTCGAATGAGTCAAGAGAATCTGATCCTGCTGGAGGAACAGAAGACAAGGTACCAGATTCAGGTCAAGCCAAGCCAAGGCAAGAGCTGTATGCAGCAGTACATGAAGATGACACTGCCCTTACAAGTATCTGTGAAAAGACTGAAGCAGATACAGCCAGCATTATAGAAGAGACCACAAGGCTTGAAGGTGGAACCAAAGACAGTAAAATGGTTCAAGAGAAAACCTTGGAAAAAGTACAGGCCACAAGAGCCACAGGTTGCATGCAGAAATTAAGAACAAAAAGAAAAGCATGTGCCTACACATGTAAATGTGAGGAGAAACAAGATGTTTGTCAAAGTGATTTGCCACAGAAGCCTGAAATAAATATCAGTGTTGCAAAGAATGAACTTTTGAATATATCAAACAATTCATGTGGTTGGTCTGGTTCAAATACACTTAAAACCTCTGTTGAACTGCCAGAGAGTGTAGGAGTAGATGGACAGGATATCAGTGTAAAAAAATTTCAATCTGTTGTACATCATCCAACTTCAGAAGACGATTGCGCTGCACCTTTGGCCATTCCCCCAGAGAAGCCAATGGACAAAGATGATGAGATACGACATCTGTTTCTTGCACCTGTTAAAAAGGATCATGAATACTCAGGATTTGCAGCAGCAGTCACCACACCTGGTGAATTTTACATTGTACTTGAGGACGTACTTCTCATCATGAATGCTGTATCAAATGTCCTTAAAGACCTACCAGAAAACTTGGCTCCGTTGCCAGAGGCTCATCTGATTCCTGGTACCGGCTGCCTGGTAAAGTCTGAAGAAAAGAAGAAATGGTGTAGAGCAGAGATAATACAATGTAACGACATATCAGTGATCATTAATCTAGTTGATTATGGGTATTGCGTACATTTGGCATACCAAGATGTCTGCAAACTTAAAGCACTTCCTGTTGAGCTTGCTGGGCTTCCGAAGATCACTTACCCTTGCTTGTTAAGAGGAATTAAACCAGCTGATGAGCTACAGTGGTCTGACAATGCTGCTATGTTTTTTCAACAGTGTATGTATAAAAAAAATCTTAAGATACACTTCAGACAGTATGTTTCAGATGCACAGTGGGAGGTTGACATTGTCACATCCAACAGAAATGTTGCTAAAGAGTTGGTTGATGCTGGTCATGCACACTACATAGACACTGTGCTTGGAATACGGTTTCAGCAAGGGCTAGGCCATAAATGGGAAATCAAGTCCAACTCTGTAGAGAATGTCTCCAAAGCTGTATCTGGCAAGCATGAACAAACACAATCAAAGATGGAGAAAGTGCCACATAGATATTTGGAAGACGTGTCATCAAATGATGATGATGATGAAATTTCTGAAGGCTGTAGTACGGAAGGAGAGACTGAAGACCCCTTCAGTGGACGCCCTGACAAACATGGATCAGCACAGAAAACATATTATGGCTTGCAGTCTTGTTTAAGCCAATGTAAGTACCTTATTATATTATATTATATTATATTATGTCTGTTACATGTGTGGATTTTACACTGGACATATACTAAGCATTGAGTGTTTAACATCACTGTAGAAGATTAGCCTTTTGTGTTGAACATAAGAAATGTATTTGTTTTACTACCTGAAAGTGTCTACTTTTCCCTGTGAATCCAAGATGCTTTGCCTTTAGCCTAATTTACACACAAAAATTGGTATTTTGGAAATTTGGATTTTTGAGATTTGTATTTATTTAATTTTTTTTACTCTCAAAACGGTACCCTGTAATTTTGACGTGTACAGCATCTTCAAAATTTAACTGCTCTTGAAGCTTCCATAGCTTTCAAGTCCAGAGTGAGACAATGGTTGGTAAATACACACTGCAACCATTGTATCAAATTATTATTATTATTATTATTATTATTATTATGGTTGTGTTATTAGTATTATAATATTAATGTTAGCAGCAATTACCTTTATAGTGTATTGGTTATTGTGGTTAAAAAAAAAAAAAAAAAAAAAAGACAAACTGATGTGATAAATTGTCAAAGAAAATCATACAGATAATTTACTGTATGTGTCTAGAAACCAGTATCATGGGTGGTATTCAGTTTTAATTGAAGACCCCTCTATTCACAACAGCACAAGCTACTTTGCTGTTGAACTGTGTGAACGATTTTCATTGAGCAGTTTTCTTTCCAGAGTGTACATTTTTTTGTTATTTTTGACAAGCCGCTCTTTATTGCTTAAAAGTATGGCAAATATCAAAGGCTGAGGTAACTTTACTATATTTGCTTGGGTGTTTGTTTCTGTAAATAGTTATTTTTCTTACCTATGTAGTTGTGTATAGTATATGACAAAGCATACAGTTTGAAGCCTTTCTCCAGCTTGCTAGAAGGGGCTTTGCAAGAATTCTTACATATCTGGTGAACATCATTGATGCTCATCTTTGTGTGCACATGCAACCGTAAAATACTGCCAACGCAAGTTTAGTGAAGACCTGCAAACACAGGAGCCGTACTAAGAATAACATGGAAGTGTTTGTGAAATGAGCCTATTTACATCATTTAACAGACATCCTTATCCAGAGCGACTTATCCAGAGTGACTTGCAGATGTGCTTTGTAGTTTCTATCAAAAAAACATATCCTCATTCTAGTTCACTAGGTCAGGATCTGAGAATACCATCAGCCTAAAACCTTGTTGGGGGAGGTTAGTAGAACATGAAAGAAAATTTAAAAGACAAAAGTTTAAAGGGTTTGTGATGCAGAGTGGGGTGTGGAAAGTACCTTAAGGTAGGTGGGCACTGCTCTGTTTTTTGGCTTTAAGTGTTTTATATCTGATGTGAGCAGGTACAGGAAGGCAGAAAAGGGAATGTAACAAAAGGGGGTGATATGGGAGAACTTGGGGAAGTTGAAAACATTGTTTTGCAGCTGCATTGCAACGGTTATTAAACATGCTGTATGCATTTCACAACTTCCAATTTCCTAACCAAACTGGCTTCAAAGCGGAACACTACACAGAAACTGCCCTTGTGGCTGTAACTGCCCTTGTGGCTGTAACAAAGGCCTTTCAGCAGCCTTTGACACGGTCAGTCACGGTCAAGACTGTCTTGTCCATGCTCATGAGCCTTCTATGCTGTGTTGGAGGAATATGCGACATCAGTGAACTCGGTACTAGTTTCTAGCTACTGCTTATCACTGGTGGAGTTTGTGACTGTTAGACGCAGACCATTTTATTTACCACAGGAATTCACCACCATCCTCATAATCAGTGTGTACATTTCCCCCAGTGCTAATGCTAAGGAGGCGCTCTGTGAACTGTATGGGGCTATTAGCGAATTGCAGAAATCTCACCCTGACAGACTATTTATTGTTGCCAGAGATTTCAACCATGAAAATCTCAAGTCAGTGCTCCATAAATTCCATCAGCATGTGGACTTTTACAACAAGAGGGATGCACGTGCTGGATCTTGTTTGCCCAAACATTGCTGGCGCATACCGGGCGGAGCCCCGCCCCCACCTCGGCTACTCAGACCACATCTCTGTTACGCTAATCCCAGCATACAGACCGCTAGTCAGACGCTCCAAACCGGTTCTGAAGCAGGTGAAAACCTGGCCAGCAGGAGCCATCTCTGCTCTTCAGGACTGTTTTGAACACACTGACTGGCACATGTTCAGGGAAGCGGCAACTGACGGCGACTTCACCAACTTGGGGGAATACGCGACATCAGTGACCAGCTATATCAGAAAGTGCACTGATGACGTCACTGTCTCCAAGATCATCACCACACGCTCCAACCAGAAGCCAACTGCAGAGGTGCGTGCGCTACTGAGGACCCGAGACTCCGCCTTCAGAGCAGGTGACAAGGTGGCCCTAAGGTGGCCTAAGAACAGCGAGGGCCAAACTGTCCCGGGCCATCAGAGAGGCAAAGCGCATGCACGCACAGAGTATCCACAACCACTTCAAGGCCAGCAGAGACATGTGGCGCATGTGGCATGGCATCCAGGCCATCACCAACTACAGGACATCACCTGCCTGTGACAGTGATGCCTCCCTCCCAGATGTGCTGAACAACTTCTATGCTTGGTTTGAGGTGCAGAATGATGTGACCAATGGACCCCCTGCGATTCGCTTCCCGTCCCAATCGCTCAACAGATGACGCCATCACCACCACCCTCCATCTGGCCCTCACCCACCTGGACAATAAAGACACATATGTTCGAATGCTGTTTATACACTTCAGTTCAGCATTTAACACAATCATTCCTCAGCACCTGATTGGAAAGCTGAACCTGCTGGGCCTGAACACCTACCTCTGCAACTGGATCCTGGACTTCCTGACTAAGAGACCACAGTCAGTCCGGATCGGGAACAGCATCTCCAACACCACCACACTGAGCACTGGGGCCCCACAGGGCTGTGTGCTCAGTCCACTCCTGTTTACTCTGCTGACTCACAACTGTGTAGCAATGCACAGCTCGAATCATATCATCAGCAAGAACGACAAGTTGGCATACAGAGAGGAGGTGCAGCGGCTAACGGACTGGTACAAAGCCAACAACCTGTCTCTAAACGTGGAAAAAACTAAAGAGATGGTTGTTGACTTCAGAAGAGCATAGAATGACCATTCTCTGCCGAACATTGATGGCTCCTCCGTGGAGATTGTCAAGAGCACCAAATTACTTGGTGTTCACCTGGCAGAGAACCCCACCTGGTCCCTTAACACCAGCTCCATAGCCAAGAAAGCCCAGCAGCGCGTGTACTTTCTGAGAAGACTGAGGAAAGCACATCTCCCACCCCCCCATTCTCACCATGTTCTACAGAGGTACTATCGAGAGCATCCTGTACAGCTGCATCACTGCCTGGTTTGGGAATTGCACTGTCTCGGGTCGCAAGACCCTGCAGCGGATAGTGAGGACAGCCGAGAAGATCATCGGGATCTTCCCTCTGGTGCAGACACTTACACCTCATGCTGCATCCACAAAGCCACCAGCATTGTGGATGACCCCACACACCCCTCTCACACACTCTTCACCCTCCTGCCGTCTGGCAAACGGTACCGAAGCATTTGGGACCTCACGACCAGACTGTGCAACAGTTTCTTCCCCCAAGCCATCAGACTCCTAAACGCTCAGAAACTGTACTGAAAGAACATACACACACACAAAACTGTACATCCTCCATCCTCTTTGGAATTTTTTTTTGCACATCCCCACATTACATTATGCTGCTACAAATATTATTATACTGTACATATCCTATACTCTCTACTAGGATGATACTTCTTATGCTTACACCTACAGCAACTTATATTGTACTCTTTTTGCACTACTGTCACTGGATTCACTTTCTAATAGAACTGTGTACTGGTCGGCGCTGCACTCGGACTTACTGTGCCCATTGTGTATCTCAGTAGTCATTGTACTGTCTTGTGCTGTCTGCCCATGTTGGCACTTGTGCACTTTATGTATAAATTAATGTAGTCCCTTGTAGTTCTGTGTTGTTCTGTGTCTGTCTTATGTAGCACCTTGGTCCTGGAGGAACATCATTTCGTTTCACTATGTACTAAATGGCTATATACAGTATGGTTGAAAATGACAATAAACTCCACTTGACTTGACTTGATGACACTCAACTCATGTTTCTGTACAGATCTCAGTATATCTCACAGACATCGCATTGTGAATGGCAGTTCATTAACTGAAACTAAATCCCAGCAAGACTGAACTTCTATACATCCCTGTACATCAAGATTTTGTGATCTCCCTGGACAGCATTGAGACCACACCATCTGACAGTGCAGGTAACCTTAGGACAGTTCTTGGGAACCATTTACCCTTCTTGCCTCACATTGCTAATCTGACAGAGTCATACAGGTTTCTCCTTTAGAAGACCAGGAGTGTCCACAGTCCACATTCCCTTTCTCTTATCAGTATTGGACCCTCCTGTCAGGTTTGCCTCTGCATGCCACCTGACCAATGCAACTGATACAGAATGCATCTGCAAGACTTTTTTTTCTCCAACATGACGCCATTGTTGCATTCTCTCTTCTGCCTTCCTGAAGCTGTTGTCATCATATTTAAAAAACAAAAACAAAAATGGACCAGTGTCCAACTACGTTTAGGCACTTATCACACCTTGCACTGCACAACGCTTCCCTCAAACTTCTGGCTCAACTGGACCCTCCAAGACATGCATCAAAACTTTTCTTTGTCCTGGAACCCAAATGGTAGAATGCAGTCTTGCAAGACCACTTTTATTTTAAAAGATTTTCTATTTAAAAAATTCCTATTGTCTTATGTCATACTTACCCCCTCCAGCAACATTTTAGCTTGGTGTTATTCTTAGTCTCTGACCTAGTGAACTAGCATGAGGATATGTTTTTGATAGAAACTACAAAACAAGTTAGTTGCTGTTTAGTTCCTGTTTATAGTTAGCAGCTATAAACATTCCTTCCTTCCCCAGCCTCTTTTTTTTCATCAAGAAAAAAAAATCATGGTGCTGAGAAACCTCAAAGTCCTCTGTCCTGAAAACTTTCCTGTGTCAGGAAACTTAGACAGCACTGACACTGGAGACTCGTTCTATAATAGCTTTAAAAAAATGTCCCTAATGTTTCAATAGTAACAGTAACTTATTAGAATGAGTGCATTAATATAAACCTATGATTTTAATTACATCCAAAAAATTACCTCCACAGGTGTCAGCGGACTTCAGTGAAGTGGATTCCCTGCGTGTCACAAAACAGGAATTTATGCTGAGAGAATGTTTTGATATTTTATTGCTTGATTACTTGTTTAGTTGATAGTTTGATTATTTATCTCTTCCAACATATTTGGTGAATATGAATATGCTGTACTCTTCTTGAAATTTGGAAGGTTTTTTTTGTTTGTTTGTTTTTGGGTCTTAAATGTAAGTTTTAAAAACATGGACTTGAGTCCATGAATATTTGTTTGTGGTGTAAAAGAAAACGAACAAGTACTTGATTGTTGTAATTGAGTGTAATAAGTATTTTCATTTGTGTTCTTTTATTTTTTTGGGATTATTTTCCAAAAGCAGATTTTACTTTTTATTTCCTCTGTGGTGAGCATCATCTACAGTGCTTTTTATATATATAATATGTTTTTTGTTTTTTACTGTGCATATCTGTATGTTTAGTTTGAAATAATGTGTTCAGAAGAAGAGTATTGTTTTTGAGATAAGTTTATTACGATATTGTCCTTTAAAAAAACAAACAAACAACAAAAACTTTATTATGCATGTTTTTGGCTAAGTTTAGTTTTATTATAGTAGATTATGTAGACGTTTATTCCTGGAATAAAATGTGGGGAAAAAATGTTGAAGAAATGTCTTGTGTTTGTAACTGAGGTAGCGCTAATGAAGGGTGACAACTGCTCAGTGGAAAGAAAGATAGAAAGAAAAGCAGGAAAACATAGAAAACTAGAGAGAGAAATGGAAAGAAAGAAGGGAAAAGAAAGTGGAAAAGAAAGGAAGAAAAAGACCAGAAAGAGAAAGGGACAGAAGAAAGAAAGAGAGGGAAAGAAATAAAGGGAAATGATGGGAAAAGAGACACGTAAAATGGGAATAGGGAAAAGAAAGAAAGAAAGGACAGAGAAGAACGAATCAAACAAAGAACAGAAAAAGAAAGGAAGGAATTAAAGATAAAGGGAATAGAAATAAGTAAGGGGAAATAGAAAGAATGAGCTAAAGAAAGGGAGAAGTGAAAGAAATGAAGAAAAAAAACGTGAACGAAAGATAAATTTGTGTTGTCAGAAGTGGGATTCGAACCCACGCCTCCAGGGGAGACTGCGACCTGAACGCAGCGCCTTAGACCGCTCGGCCATCCTGACATGGTGTGCAGTTTACACAACCAGTCTGATAATCCTGACTTCAATAACAACACTGTAGTCTCCAAAAGTTAGTGTCTCACCTCAAGGTCGAGCCTAAAACAACAATCATGTGATAGTTTGAGCTGCTGTAAGGGTGGATTTCAGGAGTGAGCAGGTGTAGTACACTAATCTGTACACTAGATGGCAGTATACAACTACACACCAGGTAACAGCTGCTAGTTCCAGTTCATACTTTAAAGATTATAAGATGATAATGATTTTTTTTTTTTAAATTCACGAATTTGATATCTCTAGGACCCCTAGAGAGCAACTTCATTCGTTTTATTTTAATAATAATATTTATCATATTTAGTTCTTCGTTATGTTGTAATTTTAGGTGTGAATATGCCCAGTGTGTGTGATGGTACTAGAGGTCAGAGTGTTTTAATTTTAAATTAAAATTAATTTTAATTATAATTTCCTCTTCTTAAATTAAAAGAAAAAGTTTAGGAAAGAAAATCACGGAGGAGAAAAGAAAGAAAGAAAGTGAAAGGTAAAGGAAAGAAAGAAAGAAAAGGGAAACCCTGAATAGAAAAAAAAAATCAGGCAAAGCAAAGGGAAACTGGAAAGAAAAGGAAAAAGCAAAAAGGAAAGAAGAAAAGAGTGTAATTAAAATTAAAATAAAATAATAGAAACAGTTTTTTTTGCAAAGAAAACAGCACTACATTTGAGATACAACAAGCATAAAAAAAGGGAAGGAAAAATATACAAACAGACAAACAAAGCAAACCTCAATCAGCAGAAAAAAAAGATCATAGTTCTTAAGAAATTTCTTCTTCTTCTTCTTCTTGTTAATGAGTTAAGAAAGTTTACAGTGTGGGAAGTTTCAGCATGAACGACTTCAGGTCTCGGCAAAGCACTGAGAAATTTATTCTTGTGAAGAAAATATTTGCAGTGCAGGACAAAGAAATGAACAGTAAGTTCAACAGCCAGATGGTTACTTCCAGAAAAACAAAGAAATACATCTTTTAGTGAAAAGTTTAAATCTCATTTTATGTAAGAGAATATATAACAACACACATTCTCCCAGAGGGAACATACCCGCTGGTACTGATAAAATACATGAAGCAAAGTTTCTTCCTCTGTCTTACAGAATACGCTTAAAGTGGAAAAGTCAGCAAAAATAGCAATTTGGGAGTTTTTAATGAGGAATTTTCAGTATATGTGGAGACACTGAGAGGGATGAAAAAAGATGTATATATATAGATGTAATGTTCTGAAGACATGATTTTTATATATAAAGACTATATATATATATAGTTTTATTGTATTTTAGTTACTTATGATCTCAAAAAATAATAATAATAATATTCAGTATAGTATTAACACTTGAAGACGGCGCCATGTTGGAACGATGACGCAGCTGAGTCACACCACGTGACCGCCTCCTCACGTGCTTTCTCATCATGTGACTCTTGCGGTTAGCATTGCTAGTTCCTGCTCCAGCTAGTCACATACGCACACACACACACACACAAACACACTCACACACACAGAGTCCCGGTGCTGTATCATGTCGGACAGCGCGTATTGAAGTGTGTGTAGTCGGGGGCAGTAGACGGGGCAGTATGAGTGCTGCAGGTTACCGGCTCGGGCTGCTGCTGCTGCTCAGCTCCGCACTGCAGCGGTGTCTGCTCCAGACTCAGAGCTCCAGTGACAGCTCGTGGTACCAGGATCTGTGCAGGTAAGTCAAGGAACAGCTCTTAGCCTGTTAGCATGTTAGCCTGTTAGCATGTAGCAGCACTGAAAGCTGCAAGAGAGTTTTAAGATGTTAAAATGTTTTTCCTCCTACACAGCTACAAAAGCCTGCTTTCCATCAGACCATCACTGAGTACTGAGTGTTTGTTTACATGTTTATATGTTTATTTTATGTATATATACACACACACACACATACATACATACATACATACATACATACATACACACACACACACACACATATATGCATATATATATGTATATTTATATATATATATATATATATATATATATATATATATATATATATATATATATATATATATATATATATATATAATGAATGTAGCAATTTGGGATGTGGAGACATTGAGAGGGATGAAAAATCCCAAAGCAAAATATTTGTATTCTCTAGTGGAGAGATCTCCTGCACCTCTGTTTTATTATTTTATTTTTATATTTAATTTATATATACGATATATAACAGAAGAATGGTGTGAAGGAGAGAGCGAGAAGTGAGAAGCGAGGCTGGGGCTGATTTCTTTCCAGCCCAGACTGTAGATTCACGCAGCCAATCAGTGCCAGGTGTACCAGGTGATCACACAGAGTGACACGCCCCCTAGGTTTCATCTGAACTAAGATTTGCTGACGGCGTGGTCAGCACCGATTGAGAAGGCGCATGTGAAATACGGTCGCGTATGTAGCGATTGTGACGAGGTGAATTATTTGTTTCAGGTTTCAAAGTTGTGTTGTGTTTGATGAAATTTTGTTGATGGCATCTCAAGCCAGTGCTATGAAAAAAAGAAAAAAAAAAGTTAAACATTTGCAAAAAAACTACAAATAGGACAAGACACTCCAGTACAAATGACAGCAGGTACTACAAAGTACCAAACTACTTTTTTCCCAAGATGCCTTTGGAGGAGAAATGAAAAAAGACAGACTAAACACACATTATCCCATTAAACTATTCCTAACATCTTCCTGTTGTCTGTATTCTACTTCTAGATGAAATACCGTGCCTACTTCAGATCTCAGACAAAGAGTCATGATTCATGAAGAAAGGTTTCCGTTGGTTCTTTTAAAATTTCACATCGCAACCGTTTTCTTTGAAACATTTTAAGTATCTTTTCCGGGCTACGCGAATCAGTTCCACATCCAAAATTATAGGGGATGCAAACTTTTGCGCCACATGTAGCCTATATGTTCTATATGATTTGTCAACGTGGTTATATCTGTCATTTATGTAACAGTAAATCATTTCTACCTGTGTGGTTTTTTTTAAGGTATAAATGGGAGGCTGTGGATCAGGAAAGCAAAGTGAAATACACCCTGAAGCTGTGTTCTTCGTCTCCGGAGACGGCCTGCGGCCCGGACGCTGCCGTTTGCGCCCAGAATCTGGTCAGCCGCCAGAACCAGTCAGTGGGTAAGTGGGATTTTATCAGGAGAGCTGAATGAAAGATGAAGTGGCTGAAGCTTGAAGAGAAAATAAAACAATATCAGACCACACCAAAAAGTGGAACAAACATATAAGATACTTGTATTTTTATTTTTATTTTTTTAAATTCAAATACCATAAGAAGGATGATTTCAAAGGAAAGAGTGTGGAAAATAATCTGTATCTATATATAATCTGTATCTGTTCTATATCTGTAATCCGGTTCTGTAATCTACTAGTGAAATTGCTGATTGAGGCAGGATTTTCACAAGACTTTTCTCTTGGCCAGTTTCACATCGCCTGTCACTGTGCCTTTAGGTCACTTGGTTGTGTGTGTGTGTGTTTTTTTTTTCTCTCCCCCTCTCTACAGTGTTAGTCATGTGTTTATGCTCTCAGAGAAGTGTTAACCACCCCCCTTCCAGAGATACACAACAATTTCTGTGTAATGCTATTTTCTATTTCTTCCAAGGACAAAGTTTACGGGTGTGGATTTTTTTTTTTCTTCTCTTTTTTTTTTTTTCTTCCTTCGGCTGTGTCGTGTTTAATTCTTCTGAATGAACCCCTTGTGTGCTCTTTAGGCATCTCGGTGCAGTTCTTTAAGCAGGCGAGGACACAGAGATGACCCTCAGGTCCGAAAGTGACCTGTAACTCTTAGTGGTCCGCTTCCACTGAACTCTATTACAGTGAGAAAGTGAGTCGACTCTGAATCGACTCGGCTGAAGGAAGTGAATCAAACAGTCCGTGTGTCCTCTGTATATAGACATGAGCTGCTAAACTGAGCCACTGTGTCTAAGGATGGATAAAATAAAATAAAAAAAAAAGAGGCAAAAAACAAAGACAAAATAAACTCTGGATTTGGTAGTGAACTCTATTGTAGTGAGAAAGCGAGTCAACTCTGAATCGACTCGGCTGCAGGAAGTGACTCAAACATGCCATGTGTTTTGGTTTTTTTTTCTTCTTTTTTTCATGTAGATGTGAGCTGCTAAACTTAGCCGCTGTCTTTAAAAACATAGTTATATCTATAGTTATTTCTATAATTATCAAATTATTTATATAGGGCTGGCTCTGTGTTCTCCGCGCTCTGGTGATTTCTACTCGCACTTGGTAAAGTTTCCTTCACCGTATTTCTGACTGACGAATGAAGAGTATTATGCGAACGTTTTCATCCCTGCACACGATATATGTATCACGATATATAGGTTTCCTAACAAACTGCTAGAAAACAAACCTGTTTTATATAGTGTTTAAACAAAAATCAATGTTTTTGTTTATAAATATGTCTTACTGAAACACAGAAATAAAATTAAAATCTGTAAAAATTAACATTTTATAGACAAAGTTTTTATATCGCATGAGCTGCTTCTAGTCACTTTGTGATATCTTTTTTTTTTTTTTTTTTTTTTTAATAATTACAAACTGACTAGAAGCAGCTCATGTGATACTAAAACTTGTGTGACATTAAAACTTTGTCTATAAAATGTTAATTGTTACAGATTTTAATTTTGTGTGTGAAAGTGTATCATGACGTATTTTATTGAAGTATCGATATTATATTGCCAGCTGATTCAGTCTCTGTAAAACACTCGTGCTGATCAGAAAGAAATTGTGAATAAACTCATCTGGGAAGAATGTCATTGATCATCAGTGAGCACTTCATCACTTCATCAATAGCCTTAAAAGGTGAAAGGTCATTAGCTTATGTAACCCAGCGATTGTTAGTGTTTAGGCCTGTGTTCCATCGTCATGTCTAGTGTTTATGTGAAGGCCAGCTTGTAAAGTCCGATCATAACACGGTGTCCTTTAGAGCTTTAAAACTAAACAGCACTTTATTTATCCTCATTCAGAGTCAGCTGATCTCCGTATGAAACCCGGAACAACCTGTGGAGGCTGGGTGTGTGTGTGTGTGTGTTTCCCCTCCCAGTATATGAGAGCAGTGCTTGTGCTGTGTTTATGAGGTTTGCTTTTGTCTCTTTGTTGATTTAATCACTGGTGCTGTTGTTAGTTTAGCAGTAAGTAGGTCACGGTTATGTTGAGGCAGGTATTTCTCAGGAGCACTTCCTGTTCCTCAGCCTGCGCCGGGTCTGCGCCGGGTCTGCGCCGGGTCTGCGCCGGGTCTGCGCCTCGGAACAGATGAAATACTTATACTGGGAGAGTTTTCTGCTAGTTGCTGTAGTGGAGGCTGCTCCAGGATGAAGCTGGCGTCAGTAGGCAGAGTCACGTTCTCATGCCACGTATCCCTCTGGGCTTTACGCGGTCACGTCGGCTCTCTGAGAGGGAAGGTTATAGACCTCTAGAGCATCTAGAACATCTCTCCCGACACACGTGTATTTATTAATCATGTTTCTTAATGTTCTTTGACTTCTACTAGTGCACTGGCTCTCACAGTCAGGCTGTAAATCATAGCCAGAAGATTCCTGGTTTATTTTAGTTTTTAATTTAGTTACAGCAGAAAAGTGGAAATCTCAGCCGCCTTATATCCATTTGAGTAATTAGTAATTTTTCTTTCTTTCTTTCTTTATTTCTGTCTGTCTGTCTGCCTGTTTTTCTCTTTGCCTCTTTCTTTCCTTTTTGTTTTTCTATACTTGATTTATTTTTGTTATTTTTACTTCTTCCCCAATTTCCTTCCCTCCTTTCCTCCCTCCATCCCCCTTTCTTTCTTTCTCTCTTTCTTTCTTTCTCCTGTAAAAGCATTTCTGTGTATGTCTAATTGTGTATGTGGCATTTATTTATTTTTCATTAAGAGTCATATGTGACCTACAACTCCCTTTTGCGTGTGTGTGTGTGTGTTGGGACTGCATGATATAGACGAAGAACATGATACACACTGAAGTCCTTGAATATCACTATGATAAGAGATGTGATAAATAAAGTTTCATTGCAGTGTGTGTTGTACAGATTGTGTAGAGGAACGTTTCAGCTCTAACACCAGCTGTTCTGTTCTCACAGTCCAGCACCATGTGTTTTCTATGGAAACTTTATCACCATAACGGGTACACTGTGATTAATCATACATCCCTAGTCTGTGTGTGTGTGTGTGTGTGTGTGTGTGTGTGTGCGCGCGCGCATGCATGTGTGTGTGTGTGTGTGTGTGTGTGTGTGTGTGTGTGTGTGCGCGCGCTGTAGCTAAGAGCTGTGATAAAAGATCTATTGATTAGTCATGCACCTAATAATTATTTTATCAGTTTGTGAAATTAGCATTGTATTGTGTCAGGAAAATGGCTGTGCGTTTCCCACCCGAGAATCTCATCAGCGTCTCACAGAAGCTGGGAAAGATGAGTGTGCTTTTTCTTTAGGTTTGTCTGAGATAAGCACCTTTTTATAAAAAAAAAAACAAAACAAACAAACTAAGAGTGGGTCAGATTTTATTTACCTAAAAATGTTTCCTAGCTAGTCAGCCTTCTCCAGAAAGGAGTGCAGGCGTAGTCGCATTTCTGCAGCATCCACGGCACCCTAATGCACATCATGGTTCAGATCTGATAATGTGTTTGTGTGTGTGTGTATGTATATAAAACACACTGGGGGGTGAAAACTTTTGAACAGAATGGAGATGTGTACACTTTTCTTATTTTGCCTAAATATCATATTTTTTTCATTTAGTACTGCCCTTCAGAGGCTACAGAAGATTACATTTTTCCCAGAAGACAAAATAAGTTAAATTTACCCTGATCTTCAAATGCAAAAAGTTTTCACCCCCCGGCTCTTAATGCATGGTTTTTCCTTCTGGAGCATCAGTGAGTGTTTGAACCGTCCGTAATAGTTGCATACGAGTCCCTCAGTTGTCCTCAGTGTGCAAAGATGGATCTCAACATCATACAGTCGTTGTTGGAAAGGGTTCAAATACACAAAAATGCTGGAAAACCAAAGAATCTGTGGGACCTGAAGGATTTTACTGAAGAACAGCAGGCAGTTTAACTGCTCAGGACAAACGAGGGGCTCATGAGCAACTCACTAAACAAAAACACACAGCTGTGGATCCTTCAGGTCACAACACAGTATTAAGAATCAAGTGGATGTAAACTTTTGAACGGGGTCATTTTTATAAATTCAGCTATTATTTCCTCTTGTGGACTCTATGTAAACATCTTTTATGTGAAATATCTTATTCAGGTCAGCACTAAATAAGCAATAACATGCATTTTGTATGATCCGTCTTATTTTGGTAAAATAATGAACATTTTTCAGATTCTGAAAGGGGGATGTAAACTTTTGACCTCAACTGTATATATGACACACACTGATTTTCATTATATTTGTTATATAATTATATACTTATTATTATAATCTAATAACGAATATTATATTGATTTTGCAACGTAAGTGATTTTTCTGTGAAAGTTATGTAGGCTGGTATAAGTCATGTTTTTAGCTATGTATTTTTTTTTTTTTTTTTTTTCTTCTCCCCAAAAAATAATTTTAAAGCTTTGTAGGTTTTAAAGAAACTGCTGATCCTCTCAGTTTCAGTATCAGTGTCAGAAAAGAAAACGTGGTGTCATGCTATCTCTAATAAATACTGTTCTCTCTTCATTGTTTTCTAACTGATTATTGATATATTGATTTCTATGCTGTATATCATAGACTTAAAGACGATTTATTTTTTATTTTGGTCAGGTGATCTCTCCTTGCAGACGTCCTCCACCTCTATGCTCACCTTCAACAGCACTCAGACCTGCCAAGGCGAGAGCAGCAAAGTGCAAAGCAGCATCAGTTTCCAGTGCGGTAAAACAATGGTAAGATTCGGTAACGCGAGCGCTGCTCATGCGGACATTTTTTTTCACCTTCCTCTCTGGTAAAATTGAGTAATCATTGCAGCAGACGGAAGAATAGTTTCATTTAAAGCGAAATCTCAGAGTGAGATGAATTATTTCCCGTCCGTCATACCTGTGGTGGGTCACAAGCCAAGCAGCTGCGCTGTGGTTAGTGGTTGCGAATTATTACACATATAACCGTCTTTCTGCTTACTCATTTCAGTAAGGGGGGAAAAAAGGTGGGTGTGTTCATAGTGTGAAGAAGTAAATAGGAAGCAGCATGCAGAGTACCATTAACGTTTGCTGGATACGAGATAATACACACGCTCAGGAATTAAATAAACGGTTCTAAGTTTAGAGCTGGTGAAGGATTTGTCAGACTTGGGTTTGTTTTTGATTGATTTGAGTCACTTAATTTGACTTAGCAGGTCTCAACTTCTGATTAAAACCTTGACCTGGATTAATGTCTAAAACTGTTGTCTATATTCACACCCTCGTCCATAATATCTTATTAAATCCCGCAATGTGATGCTCAGGGTTAACGTCCAAATATAAACTGCGTTCGGCTTAACTCGGAAGTGGGAAGTTGGAAGCTTGGAATTACATCATTTTTGACCTCCACATGTTCAAGCTGCGAAGTGTGTGTGTGTGTGTGTGGGTGTGGGTGTACAGACAGATGTAACAAGCGATATGTTGATTGATCTAATGTAAATACTTGTGTGTATATACAGGATAACATTTAAAAGTGAAGACGTGCTGCTCTGTTAACCGTTCATGCTTTGAGCGGCCATTTTGATTTCATGTCACATGATGTTTTTTCCCCCCTAGTCGGAGGTCGGAAAATTTAGTAGAACGCAGCAAATGTATCCTAGAGTGTACAGAATACCCATATTGCACTTTTGTACTGAATAAAGAGTATTATTTGGTGTTACAGTCATGGGATTAAGAAAGTCCACCCTCCTTCAGTTCTATGACTTACTTTATCAGGGCCATAACAATTGTGTGGTCTTCACCAACTTCTATAAACAAAGAAATAACCTCAGATGACAACAAAAAAGGCAACAGATTTCAATTATGGAGTCATTTTTTTTCCCCAGAAAGTAAACCACCATTCAGAAACCAGTTGGGAAAAATAAGTACACTCTGTAATTCAGTGACATAAAGACCCACCTGTGGGAACAAGAACTTGAAGTAGAAGTTTTCTGTAGGAGTTTATCAGTGTCTCATATCGTTTTCGAGAACTTTTGTCCACTCTTCTGTGCATTCCTTCAGTTAATTGATGTTTGAGGGAATTTGTTTCTGCACAGCTTTCTTAGGATCCTGCCACAGCATCTCAATGGGATTGAGGTCTGGACTTTGACTTGGTCATTCCAAGACCTTGATTTTTGTCTTTGTTAGTCATTCAGATGTCAATTTGCTGGTTTGCTCGGGATCCTTGTCCTGTTCCATGACCCAATTTCAGCCCAGCTTAAGGTGCTGGGTAGATGGCCCCACGTTTGTCTGAAGAATATTCTAATATAAAGAGGAGTTCATTGTTGTCTCAATGACTGCAAGTTTCCCAGGTCCTAGGTCTGTAAAACAAGCCCACATCATCAGTCCTACACCACCATGCTTGACAGTTGGTATGAGGTGTTTGTGGTGATATGATTTGGTTTTCAACAGACATGGTGCTGTGCATGATGACCAAACTTGGTCTCATCAGACCAAAGGATATTGTTTAGGATATTGATATTGTGGTTTGCTAAGATGCAATTTTTCCAACCTAATTCGTACTCCGTAATCTTTTTGCAGAGAAGGGGCTTTTTCCTAGCCGCCCTTCCCTGGAAGCCATACTTGTTCTGTCTTTTTCTAATTGTGCTGTCATGAACATAAACATTTAATGTAATTTCAGAGGCCTGTAAGTCACATGATGTAGCTCTGGGGATTTCCTTCATATCTCTGAGCATTAAATCTAACCTCGGACTGAATTTGCTGGGAGGCTCACTATGGGGAAGATTGGCAACTGTCTTGAAGGCTCTCATTTGTAAACAGTCCTTCTGACTGTAGAATGGTGAATGACAAATTGTTTGGAGATGGCCTTATAACCCTTACCAGATTGATGAGCAGCAACAATTGCTTCTCTGAGGTCATGGCTGAAGTCGTTTCTTCTTGACATGATATAGACGCGCACCTGAGTGCTCCAGAACACCAAACTGGTGCAAGTTCTGCTTTTGTAAAGGTAGTCACACTTATTGAGGATTAATTAATCTTGTGCATTTCTTTAGTAACACCTAGCTTCTATTTATTCTCTTAATAATTGTGGAAGTAGGAAGGGAGTACTTATTTTTTTTCCCCACCTGGTTTCTGAATGTTGGTTTACTTTTTGGGGAAAAGAATGACTACATATTGAAATCCGTTGTGGTTTTTTTGTTGTCACCTGAGGTTATTTGTTTGTTTTTAAAAGTTGGTGAAGACCACACAATTGTTATTTAGCCCCTGATAAATAAAAACGTAGAATTGAAGGAGGATGTACTTTCTTTTTCACATGACTGTATTTTGTGCACAGAGTCTGCCACACCAGTTTAAACAAGAAAACAATCACAACGTTACACCTCTTCGCATAAAACCTGTTACCTTTTACTTATTATTATATTATATATTTGTCTGCTAAACTGAATGTGTACCCAGAATTTAAATCGAAATAATTTAACAGCAGGAAAACTGTGAAACTGTTTTTTTTTTTTTTTTTTTTTTTTTAAATTTCTGTTAAACATTTTCTTTTAAACTTTTACATTTGGCCAAACTGGATTAACATGAGTCTTGCTTTTTTGTTTAAGATCCAGATTAAGTTGAATCTATGTTGGTGCAGAGAAAGAGCATGTTGGTGACAAAGAGCATGGCCGATTTTAGATTGGATTCGCTTCAAATCAGTCGTGCCGGTCACTAATCTCATATCTGATCTCAAGCTTTAGGGAAAGAGTGCTGATTTGAGTATTATAGTCTGTTGTCATAGATCACCTGATAGAGTCAGTCACTTAGCAAAACAAAAAGGGAACTGCAGAAGCTGAGCTGCATCTTCTCCTCACCACAAATGAACCATGACCTCTTTTCAAAAAACGGCACAACTTCCCTGTGCAATACAGTTTTAGAGCGTAGATGCAGAACAACACAAATCCAAATGTTTTTTTCTGTCCTAAAGGGGACGCCGGAGTTTGTCACCGTGTCGCAGTGCGTTCATCACTTTGAATGGAGAACTTATGCAGCCTGCAGGAGAGAGAAATTCAGACCACTTAAGGAGGTTAGTACTGTGGGGTCGGGCGGATGGAAGAGTGTGTGTGTGTGTGTGTGTGTGTGTGTGTGTGTGTGTGTGTGTGTGTGTGTGTGTGTGTGTGTGTGTGGGATTGAGTGTGTGGAAACCACAAAAGAGCACATTGTCAACGAGAAGTGACTTGTGTGACATTTCTGATTAATTGCTTCAGGGAAATGGAAAAATAATCAACAACATGGCGGTGCGATGATGCCATGACGTGAAGCAGAATTATTGTTACCACCCAGACATTATTTTCTAATATTATTCTTCTTATCCCACACCAATTAGGCAACTGTTACAATTTCTACAATTATTTATTTATTTATTTTTTATTCGAAGTGTGTTTATCGTACTACGTAATTTTAATATGTATATGATTATTATTATTATTATACATTCTTATTTCTTTGTTAAAGTTATTTAGCTAAGTATGAAGGTATTTACAGGAAAATGTTCTTGTCTTTGATCCATATTCTTCTTACTTGTTTGAGTTGCATGTCATATAGCCTGAAAACGTCACCTGTCGTAATATCCTTCTCACCCATTCTTGGTGAACACTTTATTTTATTTCCGTTGTCTGAAAGGTTCCCTGCTACGTCTTTGACTCGGATGGGAAAAAACACGACCTCAACCCCCTCATCAAAGTCACAGACGGCTACCTGGTCGATGACTCGGACGATAGTGTTGACTTTTATATTAACGTGTGCAGAAATTTGGGTGAGTACATCTCACAAACCTCGTCCTGGTTCAGCGCTTTCGGCTTTATCTCTCACGCTGCTGGTATCAGTCAGCCCGCGACCGTTGGCATCAGACGCCGGTGATGGACACAGGAGATGAGAAATAGAAATGAGCAGAGGATGCAGCCAGCTGCTCATTTACTCAGCTTCTGCTTATCTGCTCGACATTTCTCAACGTCTGCTTTTAAATTCTTGACAAAACGGCTGAGGAGAGCTTTCCCAGGGGCATGAAAATAAATAAGGTCACTGGTAGGCAGAGTGCTATTTTGATGCATTTGTAGCAGTAATATGGTCTTTAAAAAAAATATATATATATATTTGGTCCTTTGTTATGATTATTACAGCAGGTGACTACTGCCATCTACTGGTATGGCGAGATATTTTCTTTAACGCAAGCACAGATTGTACGTGTGCATTAGCCGTCAGCTAGCATTTATCATCATCATTAACAAGGAATGCTGAATCCTACTGGATCTAAAAGAGTCACTAATTGCCTTTTTTTTTTGGTGTTTAGACCGAGCAAATAGTCCCTGTCCTAAAGGCACTGCTGCCTGTTGGACTAAACAAGGCAAATCTATCAGCATGGGGAAACCAGACAAGCCTCTGGAGCTCATCGCTAATGACAGGTACACTCTCTCTCACACACACACACACACACACACACACACACACACACACACAGCTCACTGTCATCTCAGATCTGTTGGTCTGTATTTGTGTTAATGCGTGTGTGTGTGTGTGTGTGTGGCAGGTTGAGGCTGCAGTACGAGTCTGAAAACAAGACATGTAATGGGCACAAGCCTGCAGTCACCATCACCTTCATCTGCCCCTCTTCGAGACAGCAGGTAAATCTGTACTCATGAAAACGTCTAAACGTTTAGCAGGATGTTCTCTAGATAGCGATGGAGACGTATCCATGATGGAGACATCACCAGGAGAGGAGATCAGTGGTTAGATTGAGAAAGGAATCACATTATGGGAAGCCTTGCCCTTAATAAAAATAATAATAAAAAATGTAGTCACCTTGTCGATTAAAGCTGTAACAAAGGGAAAAAAGCCAGGTGCATCAGTTTCTTTCGAATGATACAGGCACAGATTTAGGATACAGATATCTTTTTAACCTTACATAGAGAGTTCTGTTCCTGAAGTATACTTTTATGTTGGTTCGATCCCTCGTCCCTGTGTCAAACTCGACTCACACTTCAAGGGAAATTGCGAGAGTTTGTTAAAAGCAGTATTAAAATGGGTGTTTGTTTATCTTGCGTCTGAATTCACAGTCTTCTCTCAGGAAGTCTTGCTCCATGTCCTTTACCGTGTTGGTAAAGCCATAAAAAGGAGAAAACAGGCCTATCGGTTTCTCACAATGACTCAAGCAGAGGTTTAGGATCCATGTGTCTTGGAGACAGCACAAATTTATATACGTTAGGTTTATCTCCGTGCCAAAACCAGTAAGCCAAACCTCATGACTCTTAACATGTCAGCTACGGGTGGGCAATATGTAAGGAATACCACACGACACACTGTTCGGGTATATGTAGCTAATCCATGCCGGACGCGAAACTGCCACCCTGAAGTGGATTATTTTCATACAGCCGCTCGCTCTGGAGTGTGTTATTCCGCTTATACCACAGTGATTTGCCAACAATTACGATGTTTGATTTATTAATGAACGACGTGTTGCAAAATTGAATGGTTTATAGTTAGATTTAATGTTGTAGAACTTCAGCGAAACAAGTTACTTCCTGTTATGGCTTATGTTATTAGCAACGATAATCAGTTATTTCCTCACCAGCATTTCCTTTTCTCTCTTTCTCAAAAAAAAAAAAAAAAGGCAGAAACTCCTCTGAAGACTTTCCCGTACTGGGAAACTTTACAAAGCATCGTGACTGTTCGCAGGTGCTGAAACTCGAGACCATAAATGTCTTCTAACAAAAAAAAACTTAACCACATCAAGGATTATACGCTTTACTTTGTTAAACAGCAGCACGTTTTTTTTAATCCATTTGGTTTTAGTCTTAGATTGTCATCTGCCGTACAAGTCCCTTTGTACGAGCTGTTACTATAGCAACAATAACTTATTAGCGCGAGAGCATTAATGTAAACCTGTCGTTCATGTTACAGTCAGAACTACTGTCTGAGCCGTGCTGCTATACAAATATAATAACCCCTTCTGACCAATCAGATTAGAGAATTCAAACGTGCTGTCGTTTAAAACGGTATAATATCTATATCATTATAAATTTAAAAAAAAAATAGTGAAAATTAGTGAAGAGACTTGTGGCCAAAGATGGTGACCCACACTCGCAATTTTTGCTCTGCATTTAACCCATCCAAGTGCACACACACACCGTGAACACACACCCGGAGGCAGTGGGCAGCTCTATTCTATTTTTTTCCCTCCCCCTTTTCATGATTTATTTTCACAGACATTAGATAATAGTAGTGTTGAACTCAACCAGAGGTCCCTGGTCCCTGGATGAATTAGAGTTAGCCAAATGTTACCAAGTTCAAACTTCCTCATAAGCAGCTAGTTTAATGTAAATCTAGATCTAAAATTAGATCACACATTGAGCAACATTCCCAGTGAAGGAAGTCTGTACCCACTGTGGTTGCTTCATTCATTAGTGAGCAACCTGCTGAAATGAACGCAATAATGTAACGGTGTTTGGTGTCCCATCTGAATGCATAATTATATGGAAATAATATCGTATAAGAATCGGTAAATGTAAATCACTTTCCAGCAGCTTGGAAGTTTATTCTGGGTGTGTGGAGCGCTTGTATCTGAAGGTCATGCTTCCCAGAATAAAGTCAGAATAAACCCAAGCTGCATCGAGCACAAACGGCTGCATTGTTTGGGTGCAACAGGAGCTGACCTTCTGATTTCGGATAAATACCTTGATAAATAAGGCCGTCACTTTTTTTCTCTCTAAACCAAAATGTTGAGTCTGTATTTAGAACCAATTCTAAGTCTAAAAGCTGAATAATAACCAGCAGGAGGTTTGATGCATAAATCTTTCTCTAACTTATTTTTTAGGAGCAGTTTTTTTCTCACCATTGCATCTAGATTTCAGTAAAGCTGCTTTGTGAAAATGTCTCTTGTGAAAAATGCTAAAAAAAAAATGGATTGAGCTGAGCTCCATTTCTTCTCAGGGAAGTGACCCCAAGCTGACCGCCGAGGGGAACTGTCGCTACGAGGTCGAGTGGGTGACGGAGTACGCCTGTCACAGAGACTACCTGGAGAGTCACGACTGCAAACTGACCAGCCAGCAGCATGACATCTCTATCGACCTCACACACCTCACGCACGGCAGTAAGTCATGACACGGGACAAGGGGCCCAAACGATGTCACCACTGGAGCAATGAGGAAAGATGCAGTTACCACAGCTCTTAGAATATGTAGAAAATGAGATTAAGAAGGGGAACCCTGAATAGTAGTTTATGTAGCAACTTTCACACGTAATTAATAAATGTAAATCAGTATATTGTATTACCATGTTTATGCATCATTTCTTTTTTAAATTTATTTATTGATCTTCTGGTTAATCGTCCTAATGCATCCTGCAGCTGGTGACACTCCCTACGCTGCTGAGGCTAAGATCGGGAAGGACACCTACATGTTCTATCTTAATGTGTGCGGGGAAACCAGAGCCGGCGAGTGCGTTGATGAGAAGGGTTACGTGTCGTCTTGCCAGGTGAAGGTGGGAGAAAGTGTCAGCAAAGTCGCTGGGAGGTACCAGAATCAAACACTCAGGTGGGCAAAATCTGACTTTCTCATCTGCCGTACTTTATAGAATAAACACAGTGCAATGCTCTGTTTTTAAAAGTAACGAGTAGCAGATTTACTGATTGCATACAATATATCCATACAGATCCATGGTATGGTTTAAATGCGAGTGACGCAAGGCCATTTTATTATTCTTTTAGGGATTATAATAAAATTTAAGTGTGCCCTATATTACTTAAATAGACTTCGCGTGACTTAAAATAGACTGTAATTACACTTGGCATTGACCACAAACTGAACTTTCCAAACTAATTACGATTACAGTTTTGACTTCCAAAGTGACTACCACAGCATAAGATGTACTGAAAAACAGAACCGCACAGTAAACCACAGGAAAAGGTCAGAATTTTCGTAATGGGTGACGCTCTGAGAAACAGGGTTTAAGGATGTCTCTGCTCGTACCCAGGTACTCTGATGGAGATCTGACGCTCATCTATCCAGGAGGAAATGGATGCAGCTCAGGCTTCCGGCGAATGACCATCATTAACTTTGAGTGCAACACAACTGCAGGTCAGTGACAGTCGTTCAGTCAGTTACTTGGTCACTGAGTCGGTCAGTCGCTCAGTCAGTCGTTCAGTCAGTCAGTCACTTGGTCACTGAGTCGGTCAGTCAGTCAGTCAGTCATTCAATCAGTCAGTCACTTGGTCAATGAGTCGGTCACTCAGTCAGTCATTCAATCAGTCAGTCACTTGGTCAATGAGTCGGTCACTCAGTCAGTCATTCAATCAGTCAGTCACTTGGTCACTGAGTCGGTCAGTCAGTCACTCAGTCAGTCATTCAATCAGTCAGTCACTTGGTCAATGAGTCGGTCACTCAGTCAGTCATTCAATCAGTCAGTCACTTGGTCACTGAGTCGGTCAGTCTCTTATTCAGTCAGTCGGTCTGTCATTCATTCAGTCCTTCACTCATTCTGCCAGTCAGTCACTCAGTCACGCACTCAGTCATTTGCAAAGTCTGTCACTCGCTCAGTCAGTCTTTTATTCAGTCATGTCATTATTCAATTAGTCAGTCACTCAGTCGTTTGCTCATTCATTCAGTCAGTCACTCAGTCATTTGGTCGTTGCCCAGTCATTCACTCAGACACTAGTTCAGTCAATCACTCACTCACTGAACTGGTCAGTCACTCCATTATTCAGCCATTTACTTATTCAGTCAGTAACTCACTCACTCAGTCATTCAATCACTCAGTTAGTCGCTCAGACAGTTGCTCATTCACTCCTTCATACTTCCCGTCATTCCTTCCTGCCTTTGTTTCCTTTTCCTGTCATCCAGTCTTGTGCTCGTGTGTCTGAGGAGCCTCTGCTCTGACTAATTAAGACGAGAGCTATTTAAACACAACCTGAAATTAAACCTGAATTTTTTTTTTTTCATATTAGTGCTTTATTCATCTGTATCATTCTCTTAAAGACTAAACTCTTCTTTTTCCACAATCATTCTTCAAGCTGCAATTCCTGTCTCTAAACATTTTCAGATTTCCGCCTGTCACGATGCATGTGTAGATGGAGGAAAATATCATCAGCCAATAATTTCACAATCTCGTCATTTTTCACAATCTAGTCAAAATCTTTATCCCTGTCACTAGCCGCGCATTATTTTGCACTTGAATTACCTATTTTAGTCATTAATACATCACATTATGGCTGTAAGAGCTGCTGATGTTTTGTTGTTATTGTTTTTCTTCTAATCTAACTTCATTCCGACTATTATTGAATTTAAATGGTTTTATTTTTGCAGGGAACGGCTACCCCGTGTTCACAGGAGAGGTCGACTGCACGTATTACTTTAACTGGCAGACATCATACGCATGTGTAAAGGAAACCAAAGACCTGATGTGCAGAGTCACTGATGGCAAGATGCACTATGACCTGTCCCGTCTCACTCGCTACGCAGGTGAGCGCTAGTTTTATCTATAATGCTACAATTTGCTTGTATAGTTTCTAACTTTCAGATAATGTAGGAGACAAATAATAATAATAAGGAATAAGACATGACCGGGTGTAAAGTTATAGGAAAATAATCAACGACAAGGTCTTTGATTATTTGCCAATAACAGCACATCCTGAAGTGTTTTATTCCTTTTATATTCCTTACAATGGCAGAAACGGTGAAAGTTTGGTTTGTGGTCAGTGCTAAGTGTATTTTTAGTTAAATAGATTATTTTCTTTTAGTCATTTACTAATACATCTGAGGAAAATCTATATATCTCTAAGGGTTTTGTCTCAAATTTACTGTTGTTAGGTCTTTATACTGTTCATAATAGACTTAACAGCTGTGTGCTAAATAATTAACTTTGGTCCTTAGCTAGCATAAGCTCATATACTGATCCACATTAGCATCTGTCTCTTGTTATAAACATCGCCTTGAGGGGAAACTTCACCATATAAACAATTAGACATGTTTTCAGTCCCTTTATGTGGAGTATCTGCTGTACAACACTAAGTTGTTACTAATAACGTATTAGAACCAGAGCATTAATATAAACCTATGATTTGCAGCTGCACAACTGGACAGAGTTACTGTTATGTAAGGAAATTAGTAATGCACACCAGTGGGGTGTGATGCGGCACGACTTACACGACTTACCGTCACGGTTACAAAACGCTAACTACCACTGACTCCTTCCATAAATGTTAAACAAACGTCCCATAACAGAACATCACCACATTTTGCAACAGCTTTGCATTTTACTTTGTTAAACATCAGCATGTTTTTTATTCTGTTCATTCTTAGTCTTAGATGACATGGAGCGTCCGCTGTACAAGTCACTAGGTGTGAGCTGTTACCATAGAAACAATAACGTATAAGAATGAATGCATTAATATTAACCTATCGGTCATGTTACAGCCAGAACTACTGTCGTACAAAAATAAAGCACACCTTCCGACCGGTCACATGCGAGAATTCACCCGCTCTGTGGTATAAAGAAATTTAATCAACACCTTCTGACCAATCAGAATCAAGAATTCCGCATCAGCTATGATATCATTCTATAGCCGTGTTATTTTTGCCTCGTTATAAATAAGTTGAAGATATGAATATCTTCATGGTACATGATATGTATCATGATATTTAGTGTAGCTGTCAACATAGGAGTGGAGTCATATTATGAAAGACATTCGTGGTGTTCTTGTATTGCGATATCTGAGTTGTCTAGTCATATTATCCAGCGCTATTACAACATCAGGGATCAAGTTCTTTAGTCAGTCCTTAGCTACATGACGCCTCCTGTAATACACCCAGCATATGAAGGGAACTTGTGCGGTTAATGTGATCTCATCAGTGCTGCAGTTAGCCGACAGTGGCGCATGCTGCATGGTATGAAACACGAATAGCTACCTAGTTTTATTTTTTTAAAAATTATTCTTTAAAAATAAAGCATCTTTTTTACGTCTTGCGTCTGTTGTTTGCCTTTCAGCATCCGATGCACAACAAAACTGGGTGGCGGTGGATGCTAACGTTCCAGAGACGGACAGAAAACTGTACTACGTTAATGTGTGTAATAAAATCATCAAGCAGAATGGGGCTGTCTCGTGTCCTGAGGATGCAGCTGTATGTGCTGTGGGTGAGTGTTACATTACATAACTTTTCCGACAGGTATTAATGCTAATCTATCTATCTGTCTGTCTGTCTCTGTCTGTCTATCTATCTATCTATCTATCTATCTATCTATCTATCTATCTGTCTGTCTGTCTGTCTGTCTGTCTATACATAATTTATTTAGGTTGTCCAGACATTATATCCATATATAGGTAAAGCTTATGGTTACAGTTTGTACTTTTAAAGTATTTTTTATAGATCATTACAAATCTAAATAAATTTATTCTTTTATTTATTTATATTTCCATACATA
>CM040993.1:16039364-16078698 GCA_022985145.1 Pangasius djambal
TTTTTTTTTTTTTTTTTTTTTTTTTTTTTTTTTTTTTTTTTTTTTTTTTTTTTTTTTTAATTTACATTTTTTTTGAGATATAGTTTAAATTGTAAGAAGACTCCGGATGCAAAACTATTGAAAAACCCTTGATCTGTGTGAACGAGTTTTGTATTTATTCATTTTATTTGTTTATTTCATTTTTTTTCCCTTTATGTGTACATGCATATATTTTATTTATTCATTCTTATTCATTTTATTTCCAAATTTTATTTATTTAGGTTTTTTTTAATACTCTAGAAATTATATCCTTAAATAGTGTTTTTTTTTAATATAAGTTAAATTGTCTGAAGACATAGGATGCAAAAAAAAAAAAAAAGAATTTATCTGTATGAAGAATTTATTTATTTATTGTTTTTGTTTGCATCCTACTGTCACTACTCCTGTGTACTTTGTACTTGTTTACTCCGTATAACTGTTTTTGCTGTACTTTTTTTATTTCCCTTGTAAACGCATTACTATCTTAGTGGCACTTTTCTTGTTGCTTATTTATTTATTTATTTTTTTTAAATTAAAAGTGTAGTGAACTGGCTCTGCTGCGAATGTTTCACTAATTAGTTGTTGTTTCATCAGGAAAAGGAAAGTCGATCAGCCTGGGGAAATTCCTCTCCTCGCCGCAGAAAGACCTGACGGGGAAAGACTTGAGGCTCATATACTCAGACGGAGATGAGTGCAGGAAAAACACACAGATTAAAAGTATCATTACTCTGAAGTGTAAGCCCGGCGACATGGACAGCGCCCCCATCATGCGGAGCGTGTCCAGCGACGGCTGCGTTTATGAGTTCGAGTGGCAGACTGCTGCCGCCTGTGTGCTCACCAGAACGAAGGGGGACGACTGTAAAGTGGAAAACTCCACCGCAGGTAGAGGAATATCTTATCGCCTGCCGCGTACGACGTCTTATAGCTCTTAAAATACTGACAGGTTCATTTCATCTCACTGAAACATAAGGATATTTAAAGTTAAAAATGTTTCTAGAGCTATAATAATCCTGTAATTTCAAAAATACCTTAGAAAAAAACTGTCACTTGCGATATTACCATGTAATATTTCTGGTTACATTTTTCTGGTCCTGAAATGATCTCCGCATCCAAACTTGATCAGAACTGGCTCAGCTTTCCCGTTTTTCCTTAAAACACGACTAGCAATGTGTAGTTTTAACAAAACAGGATGAAGTAGGTTGAGAGTTAGAAGAAGACTCAACAAATGTTTTTATTTCAAATGGCTCTACAAATGACAAACTGCTCCTTTAAAATAAAAAAAAATAAATAAATCTCTGCAGAAGATGTTGAATAAATGAATGTTCCTCTATTTCTAGGAATTTCTTTTGACCTGACCCCGCTGAGGAAGGCTGATGGAGGTTACTACAACGTATCCAATGACAAATATGACTACTTTATTAATGTGTGTGGGAGTGTTAAGGCTGCAGACTGCCCTGAGAAATCAGGAGCCTGTCAGGTTGACAAGAGGCAAGTCCACTCTTCTCTTCACTCAGACAGAAACGTGTTTTTCTTGGAAGATTTCTGGACTCTCTTTCTTTTCTGAGGTTCCCTGTTCTCGTTTGACAGTACTAAAACTAATTCCTGGAACCTGGGCGAGTTTAACTCCAGTCTGTCGTATTACGATGGCATGATCGAGCTGGACTACACAAACGGCTCTCGGTACAACAACGAGGGACACACGCAGCGCTCCACACACATCTCCTTCCTGTGTGACCGAGAGGCCGGGCTGGGCAAACCTGAGTTTCAGGTATGAAACTACACACACACACACACACACACACACACACACACACACACACACACACACACACACAGAGAGAGAGAGAGAGAGAGAGAGAGAGAGAGAGAGAGGGGGGGGGGGGGGGGGGGGGGGGGGGGGGGGGGGGGGGGGGGGGGGGGGGGGGGTGGATGTGTTAGTGGTAGTGAGTTGTATGGTTTCACACAGCAGCTGAATTTATGCTTTTAATTTCTTTGTAAGGTCTTACATAAGTACCTAAATACATCTACTACTGTTGCTACTTCTGCTCCTACTGTTACTCCTGCTACTGTTACTAGTGCTACTTATTCTACTATTACTTCTACTCCTACTACTGTTACTACTTCTACTGCTACTGTTTCTTCTTCTATTGTTACTACTGCTACTTATTCTGCTATTACTTCTACTTCTACTCTTACTACTGTTACTACTTCTACTGCTACTGTTTCTTCTTCTATTGTTACTACTGCTACTTATTCTGCTATTACTTGTAGTACTGCTGCTACTTCTACTACTCCTACTGTTACTCCTGCTACTGTTACTAGTGCTACTTATTCTACTATTACTTCTACTACTGCTGCTTTTACTACTACTTCTACTCTTACTACTTCTCCTCCTCCTACAGCTGCTACTACTACTACTACTGCTACTTATTCTACTATTATTTTTTTACTACTACTTCTACTACTCCTACTACTACTACTACTACTACTACTACTACTACTACCCCTGCTTCTGTTACTCCTCCTCCTACTGCTACTTCTACCACTATTACTGCTTTAACTACTAATAATCCATTTGTTTTATTGCAACAACAACAATAATAATAATAATAATAATAATACTGTGATGGTGATTATGAACAATGGTGATTATTATATGCTAGTAAAAATTATTATTATTATTATTATTATTATTATTATAAACATAGAAGTACTCATTGTTTCTTTAAAACTGAAGGAATGTTTGTTGTCATGTCGTTTCACCCAGGCTGAGGATGAATATACCTACAACTTCAGGTGGTACACCTCATTCGCCTGTCCGGAGAGGCCACAGGAGTGTGTGGTTACTGACCCTGTTACTTTACAGCAGTATGACTTGTCCAGGTGAGCGATGCTCTTCCTGAATATTGTTTCTGTGATTTATGCGAACTCTTAAGAAAAGTTAATTAACTTCTGGACATTATACTGATCCGCTCCGTTAGCTGTCTATCCTGAGTTTCTTCTCCTGTATTTGTAGTGAATGGTTGTTGTTTTTTCTCTCCCCATCCCACAGTTTGTCGAGGTCGAGCGGATCCGCTAACTGGGAGGCCATGGACACCAAATCCCGGAGGATGTACTACATCAACGTGTGCCGGCCGCTCAGACCCGTGCCGAGCTGCGACCGACTCACCTCAGTGTGTCAGATAAAATATGAGAGCACTCAGGTAAACATTTTTATTTTCCTTTTTTAAAAAAAAAAAAAAAAAAAAAAATTCGTAAGCATGTCATCAGTAAAGCTGAATGGTCATGTGATGATGCTTTTGCACATACAATTATGGTTTGTGGGATTTTTATTTTTCATACTGATGATGGTCTAATTGTGACGTTTAGTATATTTGTAGCTCCATGTCGTGTCAAATTTGGTATTTTGCAAAGCTCAGCTATTTTGGATTTCATTCTGTTTTGGAGTGTGAGGTTGGTTATTCATTGATTGATTGACTGATTGATTGCAGGGTTTTTGATATTACTTTGAATTTACACACCCAGTTGGTCAAACTTAACAAGGCATGGCCAATTTTTCAAAACTACCATTTATATTGGCTAATTCCAGGAAGCTGTGGTCATTCAAAGCGCATTTAAACAAGATAGTTAGTATTTAAGTGCATTTGAGTATTAATTAGGTTATAATTTTAGAATGGCATTAGCAGTTGAGCTACATTCTGCTTATCGTGTAAACCAAGGAGGATGAAGTCCTTTGTTTACAAAAAAAAAAAAAAAAGTCTCAATTCTATTATGAATAATAATGTTTTGGATTTGTTTTTATTTTTTAACATCTTTTCCGCCCTTAAATTTCTTACATGCGGCAAGTAAAAATACACCCGATCTTCAGCTCATATACCTGCAGGAATAATTTTTAAAGCTTATTTGTTTTAGTTAGTTAGTTAGTTAGTTAGTTAGTTAGTTAGTTAGTTAGTTAGGCCAAATCCTGAATAGTTTTATATTCGCTGTTTATTCTCATTTCACAGGGTGTAACAGTATTGTAGAACATACATAGTGCATTATATACCCTCTGAACTGCCATTTGAGATTGAACCATCGTTCTTTTAATTAGACATATTGCTAGTCATTAAAAAAATAAATAATATATATAATAATAAATTTATGTTTGCCAAGAAATATGGATATGCAAATGCATTCTCTGTTTACATCAAAGGGACATGAGTCATTTAACCAAGAAATTTAGTAAAAGTGTTTACTAATGGTATAAAAAATAGTGAATAGAAGTAGACCATGGGATCCCTGTGGATTTTTTGCATTTGGGTTTGTAAATATTATAAATTGAAATTGTTTTTAAACAGTGAAATATGTTCTGACACGCGCTCATTTATACACGCTCGTCTCGTCGTTTACATGCTACACAGATTATACATGGGCCAATTGACAGTCTTCTTGAAACTGTAACCTGTCACATATGGGACTTTTACAGGAGACACCATCTGAAAAAGTGACCATCAGTAACATGGGCATGGCTACAAAAGGCCCTGTGATCCTAGAGGACAATCAGCTGATGCTGGAGTACACAAACGGCTCGGCGTGCGAGCTGGACGGGAAGATGAGCACCTACACCACCCGCATTCACTTCTCCTGCTCCAAAGGACCTGTGGTGAGCATCACGTCAACCCTGAATCACCTTTAAAGTGTCTTTATATGTATATTAGAATGCATGCGTAACAATGACCGGTTGTGTGCTGTGTTAACTTTGTGTTTTTATCTCTCATTGTCTCTGTGGCAAGCAGTCGTCCGGTCCACGGTTCATATCGAATCAGGACTGTACAGTGAACCTCATGTGGGACACCGAGGCAGCCTGCGCCATTTCGACTGCTGTCGACACCAATCGGGTGAGTCTCAGCACCACACACTCTCTGCGTTCTTCAGTTCAAGCTGAGAAGTTACGTTAGGCCGGACAAACCTGCCAACATTTACACGTTTTGTGTGGGAGCTCCGCGGTAGAGTACGCTCAGAAATACAGCAAAACAGCAGTCTTATTTTTCCCCACTGTTAAAATGACAGATCGACGTATGAATCTGGAATGATTGACAGATGCGTAGGTATTTTATACTCTCTGATATGAACTGATGCCACTGGAAGCTCCACCTCCTTCTCCCCATCTCATATTAGCAATGTCTATCTCATATTAATAATGTTTTGATCGGTGCGCTCGTCTTGACTCTGTTTCCCCACTTTAAAGATGCACTGATGCAGGTTTCTTTCACGGTAAATGGAGAGTGTTTTGAATCTAGCAGTGTATGTTTGACTTGGTGACAAATAGTATATCAGGTAACAGTATATTATAGTATATTAACAGTATATCAGGCAACTATGTATTCAGATAAAAATGGTAACTTTTTTTGGCCAAAAAAACACTGTGCAAATAATTTTAATGATACTGATAATTAGAAAGTGGTTAAACCACCAGGGAAAGCCATGACTCATCTGATTTATTAAAACTTTTCAGATCATTAAAATATAGACATGAACGGTTTCTTATTAATAGTTGAATGTAGCATATTTTTCCTAAAATAGGAAGAAAGAGCATTAACCATTGTTGTGTCTACATCCTCACTAAAACAAACAAGCGGCAGCTTTTTCACCCGAGTGCGTGCTGGTTACCGTAAAACCCCGTATATACACTTACTCCAGTTTCTAACTCAAGTGATTTGTGAAAGGACTATTTTGAAAATGTTGTTACTATAGAAACAACATATAGAAACATATTAGAACGAGTTCGTTAACGTAATGATTTTCAGCTGCACTACTGTCAGAGCTGCTGTTGTGGAAAACACTTTCTGACCAATCAGAATCAAGAAATCATCAGCTCTGTGGTTGTGAAATAAATATGTAACGTGCAGTCAGATAAATAAATGAGGTTTTAATCATTTGCTTTGTGTTTATTTCTTTTTTTGTGTGTGTTAGACTTGTTCTTTGAAGCATCCCAACACCGGCTTTGAGTTCAACCTGCTCCCTCTGGCCTCCGAAAACGCATACAAGACAACCGCAAATGGAAAAGAGTTCATCGTAAGTATACGTTTATTTACTGACTCCCCTTAAAAGCAAGGCATACTTTTGAGAGTTTTTTTTTTTTTTTTTTTAACCTCTTAATGGAGTGGTTTTTTCTCCGTGTGTCTCGGGCAGGTGAACATCTGCTCGGCTGCCCGGCAGTGCGGAACGGACAAGACAGACGTAGCAGGCTGTGTGGTGGAGGACGGCAAGCCTCATAGTTTTGTAGGAGTGGAGAGATCTCTGCAGTTGTCCACTGATGGACTGCTTACTCTCACCTACAGAGGAGAGCTGGATAAACTGCTGGGTGGGTTGCCGTAACCTTATATTCACACTACAGAGAGACCAGAAAAAAATTAGCATGACTTGCTTTGCTAATCTGCCAACAAATAAATATGAAGCTGAGCACGTGACACGTGAATCCAAATTTAAAGAAAGCTGATGTATATAAGTCATATAATGGGCTGTAGGCTGTACATTTTTATTATCGGTTCTCATCTGAACTGACAGGCCACGCCCACAAGAGACAGACTGCAAGTGCTTGCTAGTGTGATTGTTCATATGTGTGCTCGCTTTTTTTTTTTATTCTTCCAATTTTTGTATTTTGGATGAGTGGCTTTACTCCCCCCCCCCCCCCCCCCCCCCCCATTGAACCGTCTCTCTCACACTGCAGGCACCAGAGCCACATTCAGCATTAATTTCGTGTGTGATCAGAGTGCCACTAACGGCTCCCTGAAGCTCATTCGTGAGGAGATGGGTACGTCCACACACGTGCAGCATGACGCTCTTTTCGAGTTCTCTACAGCTCTGGCTTGCGAGCCTGCACCGGTAGATTGCCGTGTCACTGGTAAGCTAACATTTCTAATGAGACAATTTTTTTTTTTTTTGTTTTTTTTTTTAAAGTAAGTAAAAAAAAAAACAAAAATCATTAGTCAATGTCATTAGTATAGAGGACTGCAAAGGTTTGCACCTTTTAGGACCGAAAAATGTCCATACCTACAAGATATTTAAGTTAAACAGTTGTTTCTTCATGATCACAACTAATAGAAATGGTAAAGTTGTATATATTAGAATATTAATAGTGGGGGAAAAAAATCAAAATTTAGAAGTTTGCGCTTAACATTTTGAACATTATATAAATATTCTCTAATAACATGTATTCCCACACTTTGCTTTTAAAAATTGTTTCTGGGTTTTTCAAAAACCTTCGATTGCTGTCTTGTTTCAGAATAATGCCATCTTTTATTTCTGACTTCTCTATTTCATTTTTATATATAAACTGTATAATAGAATGTGCATTCTTTTAAATTAAAATTCAAAGAGCTTTTTACTATGATAGATAGATAGGTAGATAGCCCATAATAATAGATGAAAGTAGTATTAGTCAGTGGTAGGTGTAGTAGCTGTCATAATAGTAGTAGTAGTCGTAATAGTGGTGACTGTATTCATAGTAGTAGTAGTAGTAGTAGTAGTAGTTGTAAAAGCAGTAGTCCTCATAGTAGTTGTTATAGTCGTAGTAAAAATGGTAGCAGTCATCGTAGAAGTAATTGTAGCAGTAGTCATAGTTATAGTAGTCTTCGTAGTAGTAGTTGAAGTAGTATTGGTAGTAGTAGTCCTTGTATTCATAGTAGTTGTAGTAGTCTTTGTAGTGGTAGTCATAGTATTACTTGTTATGCTCAGAGTCATAGTAAATGTAGCAGTAGTAGTTGTTGTAGTAGTAGCCAGAGTGGTAATAGTAGTAGTCATAGTAGTCCTAATCATCGATGAGGTAGTAATAGTGATACTCGTTGTACTTATAGTTGCAGTAAACGTAGAAGTTGTAGTAGTCGTCATAGTAGTAGCCAGAGTGGTAGTCGTACTTGTAGTAGTCGTTGACGTTGTAGTCGTAGCTGTAGGCGTAATAGTAGTAGTCATAGTAATCATAATCATTGCAGTGGTAGTTGTAGTGATACTCGTTGTACTCGCAGTCGTTGTAATTGTAGCAGTAGTAGTAGTCAGAGTGGTAGTCATAGTAGCCGTAGTAGTAGTAGTCCTAGAAGTCATAGTCATCATAGTTATAGTCGTAGTAGTCCTGCCTTTCCACTAACCTGTTTTGTCATGTGTGCAGACTCTCAGGGAAATGAGTACGACCTGAGTGACCTCAGTCTGGATGATAAGGCCTACATTCCCTTAGACACGTCAGACCAGGCCAAATCTCAGAAGTTCTTCATCAGTGTGTGTAAACCTCTGCCACTTGTCCAGGGCTGCCCAGGTAACTCACACACAGACTTATAAGTTTAAGTATATTCTTTCTTCATGCCTTTGTTTCTCAAAGTGTTTACTACACATAAATGATGCATTGCATATTTGCATGGAAATACGAATATGCAGATTAGGCTCATTATGGGTTCATGCTTGGGGGTGTGCATTTATAGGAAAAGAATTAACGACTGGGTGGTATGATGCAACCCGAGCTGCAGCACTGTTACTGTTATTGCCCTGAGGTTGATTATTTTCCAATAACAGCACTTTCAGAAGTATTTTATTCCTTGTACCATAGCGATTTACCAAATTTTGACACTTTTTTTTTATTAATTAAAGAACAACACATTGACTTTGTGTATAGTTACCATTAATGCTATGGAACAGCTGTGAAACGAATTATTTTCTATTACCACTTCCCTTCCCTCGTTCTTACCAATATGGCAAAACAAAGTCTCTGAACAGTTTAGTTGAACTTCTGCCTGTGTGTCTGTATATTAAGAAGGTAATAACATGTACTGTCTGATTAAAGAGGTCTTGACGCTAAGAGTCTTTTATCGTTGGCAGTTGGCGTGATCGGAGCGTGCGGTCAGTTAAATGGCCGAGGTGTGAACCTGGGCTTTGTGCAGTCCAGCCTGCAAGCCGGCTCGGATGGATCCATCAGCATCGTCTATCAGAACGGGGATAAGTGTGGCTCAGGAGGGCGTTACTCAACACGTGTGATCTTCCAGTGTGACGATAGCCCTGTAAGCACCATCAGCCTGTTTGATTTATCTGCTATTTCTCACCTTGTGTCTTATTGTCATATATGGAATTTCCTACTACTTTTGGAAAAAAGTTAGATTTTTAAATTGGCAAACAAAACCAACATTTCTGCTCTTTTCCTATTTGAAGGGGTCACCGATTTTTGATCGTAAGGACGGCTGTGAATACGTCTTCATCTGGAGGACCTCCGAGGCTTGCCCGGTTAAGAGAGTACAAGGTACGATTGAAATGCTAAATGATCCAAATGGCTTTCAGAATAGGTTACCAAACAACAGGTGTGCCTCCGCTATTCAGTCTCAATTTCTCATCAATTATATATTCTCATTTTTCTTTGGTGTTTTTTTTTAGGCACTTGGCTTAGCATAATGGTTCCTGTGTGTGTGTGTGTGTGTGTGTGTGTGTGTGTGTGTGTGTGCTTGCATGCGTTTGCTTTTTGGTCCTATCATAGACCGCGTTTTGTTCCTGCTCTAATGTCATCCCCTGTGTGCACAAGTCTACAGGGTCAGGAAGGTCAATCTGATGCATTTATTATTTACAGCTCTAGCCATTCTGTTATTGGGATGTTCAGTGCTGACTAGAGTTGTGCATGGGGTCTGTGAACAAAAAAGTTGCAGGGGCAGGCAGTGGTCACTCTCATGCACGTAGGAGTGGGCTGTCAGCTGTGGAGCTCACAGGACAAAAAAGCCAGGTTAATTAACATGTGAGTGAACTGAGTGCAGGTATGACCAGAAATAATAATCATATAAACTGTGGGGTTGGTCAGGAGAGTCTGCAGGAGTGGGCTGGATAGGTCAGGAGAGTCTGAGCAAGTGGGTGGGATTAGTCAGGAGAGTCTGGAGGAGTTGGAAGGATTGGTCAAGAAAGTCTGTTGTGCAATCTTCTGGAAGCCGTGTACTATGCTCCACTTTTACTACCTTTTATTTGTAAATAAATATATTTTCTTATTTTGTTCGATCAGGCGCAAACTGTAAAGTAAAGGACCCCAGGAGTGGGTATGAGTTTGACCTGACTCCACTGTCTGGGAAGGATTATGAGGTGAAGAGCCCGCAGTATGAATATCACTTTGCTGTATGCGGCCCTATTAAGACGTCAGTGTGTCCACATGGAGCCGAGGGCATGGTCTCCTCCTGCCAAGTAGAGGGTGCTAATCACAGGATTTCTGGTCAGTGCGGTGTTTTTCGTTTGTTTGTGTGTTTAAATCAACCAAACGATGTCCTTTTAACGTGAATAGTGCTACGATTTGTTTTGTTTACCCATTTCAGGACTGGCTAATCAAAACTTAACGTTTGATGATGGCATTATAATGATCAACTACACACACGGGGAAACCTGCCACAGGATTTATGAGCGATCAACAGCCATTATGTTTTCCTGCGACCACAGCAAGAATCCAGTATGACTTTAGCAATCTGTTCAGTTTTATGAGTCAAGTGTGGTACGTTTCTATTTTCTGAGTGTGTTTCCTCTGAATGGTCACCGCAGGGGAAGCCAGCGTTTATCAGAGAGACAGCAGACTGCACCTACTTGTTTGAATGGCACACCGCTTTGGCCTGTCCTCCTTTTAAGACCACCAGCTGCTCCTACAAGTGAGAACGACTCGATTCATGCTCTCACACAAGCTGTGCACACACACCACTGCTCACTTATTAGCTCATGCATACAGAATAGTTAGCAGTTAGCGCGATCCAGTGCGGCATTCATGCGTTATTCTTTCATTCCCAACCATAAAATTTGCTTGTAAACATCCCTATAAGTCACAATGAGTGAAACACTGATACCCATGAATATAAAGCTAACACAAAAAGACACTAATACAGATACAAAAAGATACTAATTTTCCTTTACTTATCTCTCCTTTAATAAATATCATTCTTACTTTTTCAAGGATTTTTCTCTCAAAAACATATCCGGAATATTGAAAATAATTAATCCAGAGATGCTTGTTAAAATTGATTGATTAAGCTTTATGAATACTCCTACCAGGATATAATACCCCAACACTTGGTTGCCTCTGCCATGAGGTTAAGATTTGCCTGTAGACAGACATACAAACAGGAAAAAGTGTGTTCTTGGTCTCACCACTCTCTCTGAATCGCATCTTTTTCAGTGATGGCAGTGGACACTCGTATGATCTGTCCTCCTTGGCTCTGCACAACAGTAACTGGGTGGTTCTGCCTCAGAATGGCAACAAAGACCAGCGCTACTACATCAACGTGTGCAAGTCTCTCGTACCTCAGAGCGGTGAGTCAAAGCTACCTCTAAACCTGATGTCTTTATATGAGGTAATGAGCAGAAGTTAAGACTAGTCCAGAGTAACTCTAAACTGGAATATTTAAATTCAGGTTTAATCTGTGTTTGGAAACTAATCCTGTTGGGGCAAGAACTGACCCAATCAGGAGCCAACAGTTCATTTTACACAATCATTTTTGCTCACCATTATTGCTCACCATAGCTTACCATTATTAACGTCAGAGGGAATTCTGAACCATAAACTAGTTAAAATGCTAGGTTTTCAAAAATCCCAACCACTTGCTCAGACGTTCTTGACCAATCCCACCCATTTGCTCACATGCTTCTGACCAGTCCCAGCCATTCACTCCGACCCTCTTGACCAATCCCACCCATTTGCTCACATGCTTCTGACCAGTCCCAGCCATTCACTCCGACCCTCTTGACTAATCCCACCTATTTGCTCACATGCTTCTGACCAGTCCCAGCCATTCACTCCGACCCTCTTGACTAATCCCACCCATTCATTCTTTTGCTCTTGACCAATCCCACCCATTCGCTCAGACCCTACTGACTAATCCACTCAGATGTTCTTGACCAATTCCAGTTAAAATCCCACATCATTGTTGCCCCAAAACAAGTCATACTCCATATAATCAGTCAAACTGTTCTTCAGTTGTGCCATAAAATAGTTTGTGATTATGCAGTTTTTGAGAAATTGAACTTTTGTGCATAACCAATCAGCAACCAGCTATGCTGGTAGCTCCACCCCTTGAAACCATTATTTCCTGTTGATGCCAATTTTGTGCAGATACCATAAACATACAACTGGAGCATTTATTCCTGGATTGGTGGCCAACTGATAAAGCCCAGTTTCAGTTTTCTGGCTCTAAATATTCTGGTACTTTGCGCAATAGAAGGCTTCTGATGTCTTATAGCTGTTTTGTGTGTGTGTGTGTGTGTGTGTGTGTGTGTGTGTGTGTGTGTGTGTTTCAGGTTCATGGGGCTGCCCGAGCAGCGCTGCAGCTTGTCAGAAGACTGGTGATAAATATGTGAGTCTGGGAGAAGCTCAGTCTGAGCCTAAGTGGGAGGGAAACACGCTGGTGTTGAAGTACACGGACGGCGCGACCTGCCCGGGAGGAGACCGCAAACGATCCACCATCATCCGCTTTAAATGCGATCACAGCAAAGTGGTGAGGCAATATTGTGCAGCACACACACATTTACTCTATACTGCACACTCGGGTTTGCTGCCTACTTAAGATGCACATAAAACACTATTTTCTTAATAATGTGTGATTGTTTATAGGACAACAGCTTTTATGAATAATGTTTTCAGCAGCCATAAATTATAGAATTACGTGATTAAATCAGTTTTGCTCCAGGTCCCATCTGAAACAGAACTACAGTTTATTAATGATCAAATTTATGTGGCAGAGGTACATTTAATAGTCTGCTCCAGCACTGACTCGGTGTGGTTAATCATACAATCAAAGGTTCAGTAAAGTGTTGCTTCCCCTAAACCGTGCCTTGGATAAGTGGTTCTCCAGTAAACAGCCAAAATATTGTTGTACACAATGAAATAATGAGCCTAATGTTTGAACAGGCAGGTTTATATCAGTTTAAAAAAGTGTACTGAGGGGTCTGTGGAATTTATTGGACAGTTAAAGAGGCCCTAGCTGCAAAGATTTTAAGAACCCCAGCTTTAGACAGCAGCCTTATATCCCCTGTGCAAGGGTATTTCGAGACCGATCCTGGAGGTTCACTGCCCTGCAGAGTTTCAACTGCTCCAAACACACCTGGTGCAGCTCCTGAGCTAATTTTCAAGCTCTCGGTAAGTTGGATCAGGTGGTTTGGACTCAGGGACGGTTTGAAAGTGCAGGACGGCGAGTCTAAGTTTGGAGACCCTGTGGTGTATGCCAAGGACTGGCCATGTTAAAAGAGATAAACCTGTTATTAGCTAAATGTTGAAATGAGAATTGTGTGTGATGTGCTTTGTGTGTGTGTGTGTGTGTGTGTGTGTCTGTGTGTGTGTGTGGGGCTGGCTGCAGGACTCAAAGCCCACTCTGATCACTGCACTAGAGGACTGTGTTTACAGCTTTGTGTGGTTTACAGCCGCAGCGTGTCCTCTTAACAGCACAGAACATGGAGACTGCAAAGTCACTAATCCACTCACAGGTGAGTCCTACGGCGAGATCACCATCCTCTTACAATCCCATGAATCCCATTCAGAAGTTCTCTTTAACGTTAACACACATCTGCTGGGCCCCAACGTGGCTGGGCTTCCATAACCTTTACATGCTTATTGAAGTGATAAATGTAAGCCTCTGGTTTGTTCATTAGGGAACTAAATCATCCATGCTCTTCCCTCCACAGGGCATCTGTTTGACCTGAACTTACTCACTCAGGAAGGTGGATATACGGTGTACCACAGCATAGACGTGAGGAAGATTTATCGCCTCAATGTCTGTGGCCCCATGAAGAACACAGGCTGTGCTTCAGAAGCAGGTGATGCCCCAAAAATCAACCTTCCATATTTGCCTGTTTTAGCGAAACTGTTAATTTGGTTCCCTGTTCAGCACTGATGTCCTTGTCTGTACCTCAGGAGTGTGTATCAAAGACACTAAAACAGCTGTGAATGGAGGAATGTTTAGCAAGAAGCTGGTCTATAAGGACCAGGTGGTGGAGCTGACCTACGAGGGCGGAGACGTCTGTGCGGCCAATCCATCGCTGAAACACAAGAGCATCATCAGCTTCATCTGCAAGTCTGAGGGAGGCGGCACCAGCAAGCCCGTGCTGGTCGACTCGGACAAGGACACGTGCACTCACTTTTTTTCCTGGCACACACCGCTGGTCTGCGAACAACAGGTACTACCGGAGAAAGTAGTAATCTAAGCTGTATTAGATATTACCCCATTTTTTCAGTATCAGATTAAAGAGCATCTCCCGTGCCATTTTGTTTTTTTCTGTCGTCACTCCTTCGTGGTCAAACACCATTCGATGCTGTTATCTGTATAACACATTTGATGTAAAATACACCTCAACCTCAAGGTCTTCTCGTTTCATTCAGCCCACAAAAAATAACATTGAAATGCCCCAGGAACCGTAATACCGGGATCTGTAATACCAGGAAAGCAAGCGTCTACTTGCACAAACGCTATCGTATCATAACCGAAACAGCACGTTCATCATATTCGCAAAAACATTCGCAAAGCTCCTTTTAGTAAGCTGGAGAAAAGCGTCAGACTGCATGCTTCATCATACAAAAACAACTAATGAAGGTAAGAAATGACCTATTAATCACCTAAAATACAAACACTCAAGCTAATGACTGTATTGCATGCCGTTGCTGTCTCGCCGTACTGCCGAATGTAAACAGTGTTACTGGAGACGCAAGATTCGTGCTATTTCCAAGTGGAAATACGTCATAGCTCTGGGTGCAAGTAGCACATTCACTTCTGACCCATAGCATAGGGCCTCTTGCGTGCTATATGTGCCATAGTGCTGAAACTACACTGGTTAAATGGATCGCAGAAGTCAGACGTGCTTCTAAAAACTATTCCGAAAAGCGTAGTGGGATTCAGCGATCGAGTCCAAATCCTGAAATGTTGAAAAATATAGCGTTTAAAAAAGAAAAGTTGAAGCCAAGAGAGATCGGAGACTAAGGACAAGTATGTTCTTAACATTTTTAAGGTTTGTTGCTTTTAAAAAAAACTTTCTTCATGTTAGATATTTTCAGTATTTGGGGGGGAAAAAACACACATTGTTACAAAATAATAAAAGTGATCACCTAAAAGTGAAGAATAGCCATTCTTTCTTGCAGGATCATCCTATTTTGGAGTGTAGGCTATTGGTTAATGTATAAAATAGATAATATGTTAAAACATAGCCTTGGTCTATGGCTTGTTAAAAAAACTAACATGGTCCAGGAAAAATTTGAGTTTGACAACCCTGATGTAAGCCTCAGTGCCGAAGCCTACTACTTCTGGTTTGAAAGTAAAACAAAATATTTTTTAATAAAAATCCGCTTCAAGAAGTTCAGAACCCACAGCCTCAAGTGCAGCACCTTTACGAAAAACTGTGTATTAAGACATGCATCATTTGCCAGCTGTTTTTCATCACTACTGTAGAAACGAGAAAAAGTTCCCCACAGTATAGTCAAGCGGTAAAGCTCCCTCTACGTCCTGATCTCTAAAGCTGTACATTTACAGGGCCTGATATTTGCTGATCTCTCACTGGTCTGGGATTTATGAGGACAAGGTCGCCGCAGTGACGACAGTGACTCGACTGAAGCTCTAGTGTTCTAGTAATGAAACATGACTTTAGATTAAAGTCAGAACTGGTTCGAAGAAGACATAATGACGTTTAAGATTATGAAATTTCCTGGAGCTGCTGTTTAACCCCTTCAGACCCAAATATAATTGAGTAAAAAGTAATATTTCCATGTATAAAAGCTGTGTCTCTGTGCTACCTTTTTGCTAGTCACATGAAGTCATATGAAGATCGTCTCTTATTGGTTACCCGGTACTTCCTAACAACCAATCAGTGTCCCTTTTCGTTCCATCTGCAATAGGCTTGTTAATATTCGAACCCGTATCGTTACTGCTAATTGAAATTCAGCTATATTATCTCTAAACTTTGCTTACTGTGGAACATGTAGCCTTGTGGTTTCAATGAACGTACGAGTTGTGTGCTGGAATATTTCAGATCTAACCAGCGCCTCCTTCCTGTGCGTGTAAACCGTTCCGCATGTAGGTAATAAGTACAAAATGCAGACGTCAGCACCTTCTGTGACCTTAGAGAGATGTTGTAAGTAAAGTGAAATGTAGACTGTACATTAACCAGAATTCTTAAAGCATAATGGATCATACATCTGAACTTCATTACATTCACTGACACTGCTCACTCTGCGTATAAACACTCAGGACTCTTCAGTTATTATCTATAATCAGTAACGACTCAAGACTACTGCTGAAGTCAGTCTGAGGTAACAGGTGCACCAACAGGGCCTCATCATCACCTGCAGTAGTTAGCTCTAAAATTATTGGCACCCTCGGTGTAAAAAAAAAAAAAAAAACGACTATTAAGAAATGCAACCTTTAATTGAAATCATTTTATACTAAGAACATAAAAACCCTTATCAGAAATAATTAGTTAATAAATTATTTTTTTGTTAATAATTTATAATTAATTATTATTATATAAAAAGTGAAAATATTTACTTTACATTTTTCATTATTTATTATCTTTTATAATGTAAAGATTTAGCTCACTTTGATGTTATGAGTGTCTAATTTATTAATCAGTCTGCACGATCGTGTCATCTGCATTTAGGTGAGGTGCTCAGTTTGGAACAAAACCAGCCTGATAGACCTGAGTCCTCTGATTCACCTCAGCGGTTACTACACTGCCACGGACGAGGACACGGACGGGAACGCAGACGAGAACAAGGACACGTCCCGTGTCTTCTACATTAACATCTGCCAGCCTCTCAACCCCATTCCAGGGGTCAAGTGTCCTCCTGGAGCGGCAGTGTGCATGGACCCTCCTAAAGGAGACCCCATTGTGAGTTTATTCCGTTACATTTTACATCTGTCTGTTTTTGATCACGTCATTCAGCGAATGTGAGGATCTTGGGGGGGGGGAGGGGAGTGCGAGTGCTTGCTTTTGAGGTTTCAGGTGCATCTGGGTTGCTGTGAGCAGCTTGTGCTGTAGTGTGAATGAACGTTCTGTTTTCTGGTTGTGAGCACTCTTGGTAAATACCCTTGTTTTTTTTTTTTTTGCCCTGAACAGGACATCGGACATGCCACTTCCCCTCCTAAGTATAACTCTGCCACTGATGCGGTAATGATCTCTTTTTTTTTTCCCCCCTATTTTTTTCCTTAGTGTTTTCTCTCTTCTTTTATGCCTCATATTTTATTTTCTGATTTCACCAGGTGGAGATTGATTTTACCAGTACAACACCATGTGAAGCCGATCCCTCCATCAACTACACCTCCAGAATCATCTTCACCTGCCAGAAAGACACCGACCTGGTAAGTAGTCCCAGCGTCGAAAAGCCTTTGGATTGACTCTTACCTGAGCAGCCCTTGAGCTTTCTTTTATGGATACAGGGATCTCCAGAGATGATGCGTCAGGTGGACTGCATGTACATGTTCGAGTGGCCGACGCCTCTGGTGTGTCCGGAGACGGTCAGCGCACAGGGCTGCAAGCTCCAAGTCTCCCAGCTGCAGTACACCTTTGACCTCTCGCGTCTGTCGGGAGACGTTCAGGTGGCTGTCCACGTGTTCACAATCACATTGACATTTATTCTTATAGCAGATGCTTTTATTTTTATATCAAACACCTTCTAGTTGAGCGAGGATGCGCAACAGTGGCTCTCTGGCACTTGTAGGATTTGAACTCACAACTTTAAATTTAAAAAAAGGTTGAAACCCGAAGCCTAGCCACTGAGCATGTGCCACTTTAACATTAGAAGGTTAATAATAGGACATAATAAAATAAATCAGTGACCTTTATACTAGCAAATGACAAGTCGCTTATGACTCTTGTAGTTTGGCTCTTGTGGGCGTGGCCACAGCAGCATTTTTCTAGTTCTGATGAAAAACAGTAGTAGCTGTATATAACTTCTAAAGCAGATTAGTTTAAACGCAAATTAAATAACGCACTAATCTGTGTTCAGAAATATATATATATATTTTTTAATTTACACTTTATATGCTAGTCTTCATTCTAGCATCTGTTCTAGCTATGTTTGCTAACCAGAGGCAGCAACAATCTCTTCTATTTTTTTTTTTTTTTTTTTGATGATTTATTTTTCTTCATTATGTTGCTATACACATTAAATGAGAAGTCATAAATAACAGGATTACATGAAACCACGGTTAAGTTATTCTTCCCTTTACAGTAAAAAGGGAACTAATTGCAGGTAGGAACTAAAGTTGTTACTGAGGAACTTTTTTCCTTCTCGTATTATTAAGTTTTATAAATATGCATCGAATTAAATTCCTTTTTTTTCCCTCTAGACTTGTATCCCTACATCATGTTTCTGTGCCATTTATTACTACAGTGGGTGTAATATAGAGCAGTAATTAGTACTGTATTAATATGTGCCATATTAAATGTATTACAGTGAGAAGAAAAGCATTATGTGTGTGTTAAGGAACACATTTTTCTTTTATTATGCACTTTAACCTGTAGACCCTGAGCTCCTTGTGTTGTGTTGTGTTGTGTAGGTTCCTGCTTCCTCTGGCACGTATAAGCTGAATGTGTGTGGGACGGTGACGGATAAGGCGTGTAAGAAGAGTCCGGTGTGTTTGGTCTCCGGGACTTCGGCATCCTCGTTTGGTCTGAGCCAAGCCATGAGTCTGAACTACAGCCGAGAGGAGCAGGCCGTCATCATGCAGTATGGAGGTGGAGACCCCTGTCCTTCAGGTCAGCCTCGTCATACATGACGCTTTTGACTGCGTGTGAGAGAAGATAGCCATGACAATGCAATAAGTAATATACATCCACACCTGTTTAGTTCCAGACTAAGAATTATGAATCTCAGGAGTACATCGAACTGTGATTTGAACGTCCATAACCCAGTGACTAAAGCTCAAGGACAAATCAAACCCCATTACAGTCATGTTTGGGATTTCTTTAGCAGAAAATCTTAGAAATAGATTTATAGAGCTCTCACTTTCTCGTTGCAGTGACCAGAGAAGGAGTTGTGTGCGTTTTTCCCTTCGTGTTCATGAGCAAGTCCTATTCTGAGTGCACAGAAGACGGCAGGACTGATGGCAGGAAGTGGTGCTCCACCACAGCTAACTATGACAAAGACAGCCAGTGGGGCTTCTGTTCTAATGGTAAGAGGTGGCGCTGTTACTTACTAGTGTTTGAAGTTCAATTGTTTTCCCCCATTCGTCCCCTTCTTTCCTCACAAACGTTTTTCCAAGAGCACTTTAGGGGACGGATCCCGAGTGTGTGTGTGTGGTGGATAAAAGAGATGGACAGATCACTATTAATATCAAATATTCAACTTACAGATATACTTGAAATTGATGGTGATTCTTTAAAAAAAAAAAGGGGGGGGGATTTTATTAACTGTACATTTTCAAACCCATGTGGGACCCTGGAGAACTAGTGGTTAGGCCACAGCACTCTCACCGCTGTGGCCCACGTTCAATTCCCAGCCACTGGGGTTGCGTGCAAAAGTGCGCTCTCAGTGCCGGTCCCAAGCCCGGATAAAAATTGTGGAGGGATGCGTCAGGAAGGGCATCCGGCGTAAAAACTGTGCCAAATCAAATACGCGGACCAATGATCCGCTGTGGCGACCCCTAACGGGAGCAGCCGTAAGAGGAACAACAACAACCTTTTCAAACCCGTGTGCGCATGTGATTGTGATGTGCCTGTGTTTTACTGTCAAATTGTTTCATGAGGTCAAAAAGTGACCGCAACCCAACCTAAATGCTGGCGCAGCTGTTTAAATAGCCGAAAAAGGCTGAATTGCAAACGGCTTTCTAGTGTGCACTAGGCTGTGAAATCCAGTATTCATGCTAAATGTAGAAGGAAGTAGGGAACCTTTTGGTTTAGTTCATTTAGTTGCTGTAACATTAATTGTGCACCTTCCCGGTCTATTTAAGAAATGAATCACCCATAAAATTGAGAAGTGTATGTCACTGTGTCTTTTTACAGGAGGCATAAACTCGCTAACAGTTTAACTAGCTAACAAAAACGGACAACGTATTTTACACTAATATAAACTGCACGTATGTAAATATGGAGATCCAACGTACGTAATAAAGTGTTAGAGTAGCATTATCTTTACAAATGCTTCATAATGAGCAGGTAAACAAAATTTGCATCACAAACTGGGGAGGAGTTACAGGTAAAGCCAAATAGTTTTCAACCTGTAAAGGGTGCGTGAAGCATGAAGCATGATTTGTTCACTGAAATAAATAAATAAATATTAAAATCAATATTTTATGTTAGAATTTTTTTGTTGTTGTTAGAACTAAGCCTTTGTATTCATAGAATACAGCAATAACCTTCTTGTTAACTTAAAAAAAAAAAACGTTTCATCTTTCAGTGACCGCTAAGAGGCAGTCGACGATCTTGTTCACGTGTGACCGTTCGGTGGGCCACGGCAATCCCCAGCTGCTCAGTGAGACGCAGGCTTGCTCTAGCACCTTCCAGTGGCGCACTAATGCCGTCTGTCCTCCGAAAAAGATGGACTGCAAACTGGTGAGCCACCACCAAACCTACGACCTGCGCACTCTCTCCTCCCTCACCGAGCCGTGGAAGTTCAGCAGCACCGATAAGAGTGACGCGTAAGAAAATGCTTTTCTGTACCTATATATGATATGTGTAACAGCTTATAGCATGTTTTGTTGGATGTATCATGTCATTGTATTGCATTTCTTAATGTGGTGTTTCCACCAAACGGAAGTTATTAGACAACAGTAAAAGGCACAGAAGCAGCTACACTCCCTAGATTTTATGAATATGCAAATTGGAAACACCCCCAGCCCTATACATACCCCACCCCCTTTTCATTAATGAGACCGTTCTGCCTAGCCTGCATTTGCATATTGAAGCATGATTGGCTCTTGTACTTTATGACGTACTAACGCTTGCATGTCCAGAGTTCAGTACTCTTCTCCTATTTCTTGTAACAGTTTAATAATAATAATAATAATAATAGTAATAATAATAACTCACAATAAAATAAACTCAAGGTTGCTTCCACAGACTGAAGACTTAAATCAGTTTCCTTCAAATGAATCGAAACATAAATATAATGCTATAAATATTATAAAAGAGGCCTTTAAAATGCAATTGCAATTTCTGAAGATGTAGTTTTAAGGAAAGTTTCACTACGTGCCTATACCCAACATCAACATTTCAGTTGTTGGCTTTGGATATGAAGTGCCAGTGCGGATTAAAAAAAAACCACTGACTTTCATCTAAATGTATTTCCCTGTGAATCTGAATTAATCAGTAATAAAACATGGAGACTAAAGGCACAAATGTCTAAGCTGGCTTTTGGACACACATTGTTCTGCAGTTACTACATGAACCTGTGCCAGGAAATCCACGGAGGCCTGACTGATTGTCCAGAGGGGGCCGCCGTGTGTCGCAGGCGCTCCAGGGGAAAGACCGAGACCCTGGGACGAGTATTTACTCAGAGAATGGGCTTAAGTGGTCAGTGGCCTTTAGAGTGCGCTCAGATACGGACATGTTAGTTGTTTTGGGGGAGAAAAAAAAAACTAACCATGTCTTCTCATTCTCCAGATGGAAAGATACAGGTGAATTACACCATGGGGGATGCTGTGTGTGGGAATTCAAAACCAGCCAAAACCATCGTGCAGCTGTCATGCGGCAGCACCGTGGGTCGTCCAAAACTCCTGAAGTGAGTCCAGTCATACAGAAAGGATTAAGCATATTTGCATATAACTCCAGTGTTTTTAAACCTGATCTCTATTCATTGCATCTGTAGTCTAGTGTTTGATTACTACAAACAAAAATTTCAGACATCTACGCTTTAGCTGTAGCATTTTTTTTTTTTTTTTTTTTTAATAAATCAAATGCAAATAAAATTCCCTGGGCAAAAGAGCCAGTTCACTGAAGGGGAAAGGACATGGATCGTTAAAGATGTGCATTTGCCTCTGGTAGTGCTTACTTTCACATCATGTCAGTGTTATTTAGATGAACTTTGACCTGTAAATTCATGAATCTTGGATTTGTAAGCCAGTAGAATACCAGAAGCTGGGACTGTGTTCTTAGGAAAGTGAAGAAAAAAAAAAATTGAGTAGTTGCTTATTTTTAAGGAAACTATGTGCTTACTGTTGCAGCTTTCCCACACTGGAGTAAAAAGTATTTATTTATTCCTCGATATTTGCCCTTAGACTTCCATTATAATTGAGTTTGTAGAAGGATTATTGTCCATGGTAATCAGACATGCACTGCAGATGTAGTGGATAGAGATTAGGTTAAAAACCTATATTCCTTTAATGCAAGGTTAATTAGGTGTGAGAACAGGTGCACTGCATTGTATTTGGGTCTTACTGTTGATTTACTTACAGTTACAGTTTACTTATAGTTAAAGGATGCTTTATTACCACTTGTTGGAGATTAACATCTTAAGCCAAACAGTGCAGTTTTGACCTTTTAGCACTTGGGTGACAGTTCTCCATGTGTATTTCTCCATGTGAAGCATTGTCGCTGCTGTAGGAAGTTCTGAAAACAGACTTTCCTGAACTAGAATCCACCCACCTCTACATTCATAGCTTACATTCATAGCAAATCACGCTGAACAATAGAGCTCTCCACCGCTAAGATAACAGATTAAAGATAATGCTATAACAGCAGAGATGAAAGCAGATGCGGCTTGTATCTTCTTTCAGTGTCTCATCTCCGGATTCGTTAGCAGACCACATGATTAAAATGTTTGAAACAGTCCATAAAGGTAGATAAATTAGGATTCGCGGGACGTTTCTGCCTGAAAATAAATGCAACGGAAGGCTGATGTAGTGAAATGATGTATGAAATCCAAACGCACATGGTCACAGGAGACGCATTTCAGTGCCAGGTGTGAATGGCTATGTGTCTCGGCTGTCCGCTTGTGATTCAATCGATCGAGACAGATGTTAACACCAGGCGTGAGCTGGCCTCTATATCATCCCCTGAGGTACAAGTCACTCGCGGCGTTTAAACACGAGCCTCATCGTCGTCTCTTCACTCCACACCTCAGTGTGGAAATAATCACTGATTTATTCACTCACTTCTGTTCCGTCAGCTAAACGTCTTGCTGTCTTTTTATTAGGCATTTAAACAGTTTAAAACGTAAGTGTTCAGGCACTCTTCTCTGTTTTGATGATGACACAATGGTGCAGGAGCATCACGGACACTCTGGTTAGGATTATGTCTGTTATTCTGTGAAGTTGATCGAAGCGTGATATTCGGAAATCACACTGAGCTAGCAACGTTTTAGACATCTTAAGGAAGACTGACTGTTTTTACCACCAAGTTTGTTATGCTTGCTCCTTAGACCGTACAATAGTTGCAGACATACACTAAGACAAAGTTATAAAATAGCCTAAATAAACATATTTCATGTCACTTAGGTGAAATATTTATATTGTTCTGTGAGGTGTCATTACAGTATAACCCAATTTTTAAAAAAAAAAAATTTTTATAATTTTTTCACCCACAGCAACATCCAGCAGGTTTTCCCAGAACATTACACTCTTCTACTTTGTGAACTGTTATAGGTTTTAGAGTGTTTTTGTGCTTTTAGGCCTTACGTTCATGTGTGTGTTGTGTGCGCAGGGAGGATACGGCAGCCTGTGAGTTCTGGGTGGAGTGGGAGACTCGAGCAGCCTGTGCAGTCAAGCAGCAAGGGGAGCAGGTGGAGATGGTGAACGGCACCATCAAAGTTCCACAGACGGGTGCCGTGTTCAGCCTGGGAGATCTCTACTACAGGTCTGAGTCTGACTTTTAACTGTTATGCAGCCAAAAATGGCAAAGGGCATAGTGAGTGAAAGCAGAATAACGTCAGTGCCTTGTGGGTTTTGTCCATTGTGATAGTAATGAGAAAAGCCAAAATGATTAGCCTAAAGCTCACTATACAATTTATACAACCTGAAGTCACATGTTTCTCATACATAGAAAAATATAGTAGTGTGAACGTAGGGTAAAGTATCGTAACCTTCTCTGCGTCTCCACTGGATTGTCATAAACTCCTCCTCCTCATGTTTCTTTGACTCCTAGACTCCACAAAGCCACGGGAGACATCAGACCCAATGGTGACAGCTACATCTATCACATCCAGCTATCAGGCATCACGAACAGCTCCTTATCCCAGTGCCTGGGCGCTAATATCTGCCAGGTGAAGAAGGACGCCACGTACTGCAGGAAGATCGGCTCGTCCAACAAGGCCAAGTACTACATCAAAGGTGAGACGCACACATTACAGCACATGAGTTTGGAGGATTTTCCAGGCTGAAATATTTCATTTTGTTGTTAAAACTATATCTGTAGGGGACAGTCTAGACGTCCTGGTGCCTTCGGAGTCTGTGTGTGGTCGTGACAAGTCGAAGAAAATGTCGTCGGCCATCTTGTTCCACTGCAAGCCCGAGGCCGGAGTGGGCATCCCCGAGTTCCTGCTGGAGACTGATGGGTGTCAGTACCTGTTCGTCTGGCACACCGACAAAGTCTGTGAACTTTTGTAAGTAACATTACAGTTTGAGATCCTCGGTTCAGTGTGCCTGTGAAGGTCACAGGTTTTTTATATATATATATATATAGGCTAACACTCAAGTTAACAAATAAAAAATAAAGTAGAAAAAAACAAAAAATTACATTTGATTGTACAAAATCTCATGTTTCCCAAACGTTTTGTCCAAAAGACCTTCATGTAGAAAAAAGGCAGTTGATTTTCACATATTATTTATATCTTTTTTTTAGGAAAAAAAAAAACACAACAATATTTATGAGAGAAGAAAGAAAGTGGTTCTTTTAATTGGAATTTCCAAAAGGTGATACTGGACCTTGTTCTACTTAAGCAGTATCACACAAATGTGACACAATATGGCCAAATGTTTCATTTATTTTTTGCTCCATTAGCAGAAATAGATCCCGAAGAAGCTACACTCACTTTATAGCACGTTAGCTAGCTAGCATGATAGCTCGTATTGATTTGTACATTCCTATTAAAGGTGCTTCCCGTGAAATTGGCTTCCCTTCTTCCTTTTCATCTTCATCTGACGAGCTTTCATATTTTAAGTCAGAAGTTATATTCCTGAGAAGTATCATTTGCCTTGTCCGTTGATGACGTCACTAACACTACTGGAGTAACCGTTTCAGTGGGACCGTTGCGTTTGCTAGAAGTGGGATTTTACGTGGCGAACGCAGACGAGCGGAGTGATGCACACAGAAAAGTCCCAGTGAAGTTATACTAAATATAAGCACTCTTGGAAAGCCACTTGACCATAAAACACCATTATGTCATCCCTTATGTAGTGAGCTTATCTAGTGAAATATATAGAATGTTGCAGGAACTAAAATGAAAATGATTCCTGTGTGGGGTTGAGGTTTAGGTTTAATTTAAGAAATGAAAACTCAAGCTAAAAAACAAATGCCAAAATTTGAAAAACAAAAAGTTCATGATTTAAAAAGTGGATGATTTTCTTCGCTTGAGAAATCAATACATTTGATCATTTTGTGGATTGCGCAATACAAATGTAGCTCTGTTGTTCTGTTCTGTAATTCACTCTATGTGACAGTATGAATTATAACCTCATGAATGTTCAAATAACCCTAGTAATATTTAAAAGCACTAATATGGCCCTGGTCTAAAATACTACCCTGCACTTGTGGTGTAATGAAGACCCAGATCAATCCTAAGCTGTTTTCTGTGGGTTTTTTTCTATTCCATGGATTTAACATTTGTTCCTCTTTTTTTGTTTGTTTGTTTGTTTTTGAAGCGCCATGACGCAGCAGGTTAAAGACAGCGAGGATGCTGGATTATCAGGGCGGAGTCAGGCTCTGGGGGTGGTGCTTAGCCTGCTGCTGGTGGTGCTTACCATCTGTCTGCTTGTTCTACTGCTTTACAAGCAAGAGAGGAGGTACACACACACACACACACACACACACACACACACACACACACACACAGCTTTTCATTACTTCTGAATTTCTCTTGCTGATTAAATTCTGTATGGTTCTATTTTAGGGGGCTTTTTATACAGAAACTCACCAGCTGCTGCAAACGGAGAAATCAAGTGTCTTATAAATACTCCAAGGTAATAATAATAATAATAATAATAATACTTTATTTATTTATGAAATGTATAATTTTGAGTCGGAAAGTCTCAAAAGTGATGTAGATAGAAAAAGATCAAAAGCAAGTATTTATGAAAAATCATATTAATGAAGCAATATACAATCAATTAAAAAAATTATAAAATAAAATTAGATATAAACTATAGTGGCTTGCATAAGTATTGATCCCCTTGAAATTTTGAAATGGACTTCGTTTGGATTATATCTCATGAATCTACACAGAATTACCCATAATATTGAAGTGGGGGAAATCAAATTATTTATTTAATAATTTATAAATAAAAAATATAAAAGTTTGTTAAAAGTAAAACCCCCTTTGCTGTGAAACCCCAAAATTAGTTTCGGCGCAACTATTTTCCATCAGAGGTCACACAGTTTGTTGAATGGAGTCGACCTGTGTGCAGTTAAAGCGGGATGTTTTTGGGATTTATGCCTTGCCAGGACTTTGACTTGCTTTGACAGCTCTTTGGTCTTCATGATGCTGTTTGTTTTAGTTCTCTGACAAACTCTGAGTTCTTCCAGGAGCAGATGTATTTATATTGAGACCAGTTTAATTAACTTTAATTAATGATTAAAGTTAACTTACATAATTAACTCCATTATGTAATTAATTATGTGATTAATTACTTCTGATTGCGGAACTAAATTAGAGATTTTACAGCAGCAGGGGTGAATACTTATGCAGTTCCTTACGCAGCTTATGCAACCCTTTTTATTTAAATTGGTAAATAATTTAGCAAACTACATTGATTTTGCCCCCTACATCAATATCATAGCTGTTTTGTGTAAATTCATGGCCTATATTCCCAGTAAAGTTCATTTAAGTTCCTACAAAATGTGGAAAAGTTCAAGAGGGGTGAATATTTACGCACATCACTGTGAAAGACGTAAGAGCTACTTCAAGGCCGGGTTAACAAATATTAACCTGTATTCAGAAACAGTTCTAGAGCAGCATTTCTTCTGTTCTCTGGAATGTTGCACACACGACATCATATACAGTCTTCTATGGATTAGTTACGTATAATCCGGCTGTGTCCCAGGTGAGCACGGACGAGGACGGCTGTGAGGACGAGATGGAGTGGCTGATGGAGGAGGTGGAGACTCCGGCGCAGACGCCTCACGAGAACGGCCACATCACCACCAAACCGGTGAGTGCTGACGCGCTGCGCTCCTTCTCCCTAGATGAGCAGGACAGCGAGGAAGAAGTTCTGACCGTCCCCGGAGTCCGAGTCCACTCGGGACGAGTCTCCGCTTCCTCTTCCTCCTCTCGTTTCCTGAAGAAGAACGAGAGCGATGAGGATCTGGTGGGGCTGCTGGACGACACGGGGAGAAAGAACAAGTCCAAACCGAGCTCCAGACATCCGAGGAAAGCGCAGGGAGACCCAGACGACAGCGACGAGGACCTCCTTAAAGTCTGAGGATTCCTGTCATGAACTTCTGAACGTCCCTCTAAACTCGATCTGGTCATTTAGTTGATTTATTTGTTGTTGATTTTTTTTTTTTTTTTTTTTTCTAAAGGGAAATCTATTTATATCTGTTCAGTGCTTCTCAAACGGACAGTCGATGCCTTGGTGATGAAAATATTTCATCATTTAATTGTCTGTGTCTTTCTTTCTTTCTCTGGGTCGGGTCGATTTAATTAAAAATTGATTTGTACAGAGATGTTGTTCTATGTGAAGACAAAAAAAGATGGTTTATGATCTGTTATTTAATTACATGGGGTGATTTTTTTTTTATTATTATTATTTCAGTTTTATTCATCTCACTTGTTTCCATGGCAACCGGTAGCCAGACGCTAATACGGAAAATCCTGTGTTAGAGGTTCGCAGTATTTTTGCACATGGAGCCATGAGGAATTGCGTTAACGTTTTGTCAGTTTTTTTTTTTTTTTCTTTCACTGTGTGCTTTTTTGCATCACTTGCCTCACAGGATTTAAAAAATGTGCTTGGTATTTGCCACTTCCTTTTAAATACAGAACCATTTCGAGTAAAGGGACGTGTCCTGCATTGCTTTAACTTCCCTTTTTGCCATACGAGCATGCTGTGGAACCCTTACCCAGAACATGCGCAGTATTTTAATGCTTTTTCCCTCCACGAACTCAATGAAACATTGTCTCAGTCTTTTTTTTTTTCCAGCTTTTTCTGATTTCTGCTTTTCAGGTATTATTGTGCATTTTAATAATTGTTAAATTAATTACTTGCACAGTTATGTATGTAAAAAAAAAAAGTCACACTTATGATGCACTCAGATTATATTTTCAGCACTGGATAAGGGTTAAAAAGTTAAAAGGTGACGATAACAGTGTGATTTTTGGCCTTAGACTCAAGACTGTGACACGTGATGTGGGTTTTTTTCCCCCAACAGCCTTTTTTTTTTCCTGTTATTCTGCAGTTGTAGTTTTGACGAAATAGTACGATTTGATCATAAACCAACTTCCTGTCGATTTGTCCTGAAGTGGCCTGTTTTTGACGTGGGACGTTAATGTTTCATACCGTGTCTGAATGCGATGAGCCCAAATGACTTCTCTGAAAGGTTTTGTGATTTGCAGACAGACTGCTGATGAGGTTGAATGTTTGAAGGTGTCACTAACTCCTCTGTGTACACATAAACTCGGTACGTGTCTTTTTTTTTTTTTTTTTTTTTTTTGAATCACATATACAGAGCCTCCTACTGATGGCCTTCTTTCTGCCAAAATTTCTTTTGAATTGTTTATCTGCTCTTTTTTGTTTTGTATTTAAAAATGTTCATACTGAGACATTACATTATTTCAATAAAAAAGAACGGCTGTTAAAATATTTACTGTTTTCACTAAGCGGTATTTTCACACCGGGTGGCTGGCTACGTTCAAATATTTACATGTTCTGATGTATTTTAGACTCCGAAGGTTGAGTGAAAAGGTTTGCATACCCTTAAAAAAAAAAAAGCCAAATAAATGTATCTTGTAGTTTTTACTTTATTAGGTTTCACAAATATTCCTTCATTACCACAAGTATGAAAAAAGGAAAGATGATATTTTTGGTTCCAAGGTTTGCATTCTTTCTGAAGGTGATATAAAAGTAATTAGAGAATATTTATGTCCTCCATCTGGTGCCATTCTTCTTGACGTTCCTCCTTATTTTGGTGCTTTTCGATTAACACTTTAACTAGGTTTTTTAAAGCCGTGAAAAAGGTGCACATTTCCTTTTGTTTCCTCTAAGAAATTATGGGGGGTGGGATACAAACTTTTGCACTTCACTTGCACCACATCATGAACACTGGATTAGTGTACAGATTTAATGTTGTAGCGAAATCGAGGCTGTAAAAATGACCTTCATTCTGTAGCAAGTGTATTTTGTGGAAAATGTGAAAACGTTGAAGGAAAATTAAAAACGCAGCATGTCATGTTACAGAGGGACCGCAAAGAGCACACTCTTCTGTCCTGGAAACAGTGTTACAAAGCGCTGCCACTGGAGACTCCTTTCTTAAATGTTAAAAAATAGACATTTATAACCTTTTCTCACAGAACACTTCATGGGAAATCCTTCAGCAAAGGAAATGCAACTAAAGAGTAAAAATGATTGGATATTTGTATTGCCTTCTCCATATTATTTTGGTAGTGTGAGATATCTGAAAATTCACTGAAGCTTGTAATTGACCAGGAGTGTAAATCCCGTGTAGATACACTATATGGGAAAAGGTTTGTGCACACCTGACCATCATACCCATGTGGTTCGTCTCCAGACTGTTGCTACAAAGTTGGAAGCACACAATTGTCTAGAACGTCTTTGTATGCTGTAGCATTACAGTTCCCTTCCCTTCACTGGAACCAAAGCAGCATGTTCCAGCATGACGATGCCCCTGTGCACGAATCGAGCTCCATAACGACATGGTATGAGAAGGTTGTTGTGGAAGAACTCGAGTGTCCTGCACAGAGCCCTGATCTCAACACCACTGAACACCTTTGGGATGAACTGGAACTCCGACTGCACCCCAGACCTCCTCACCAACATCAGTGCCTGATCTCACTAATGCTCTTGTAGCTGAATGAACACAAATCCCCACAGCCACGCTCCAACATCTAGTGGAAAGCCTTCCCAGAAGAGTGGATCTTATTATAACAGCAAAGTGGGACTAAATCTGGAACGAGATGTTCAACAAGAATGTATGACTGTGATGGTCAGCTGTCCACAAACTTTTGGCCATACAGTGTACTTTGTATAAGTGTACATTTTGCACTAAGTGAAACTGATCTTTTGGCTGATCTTCTGTCGAGCGACTCATTGCACAACACAGCTGTCTCTATTAAAGAGTAACATGTGGGCCCTGTGTGCTAATTCAAAGCATCGTTGATCAAGCTCAGCATGACTGGTTCGAGGGTCAACCTGCTTTCTCTGGACTCTGCACTTGGAAGTGTGTAAATACCCTGTTGCTGCTCAGACGCTGCACACTGAACCATCGAGCTGCCGCCGCCATGACCACCTTTGACGACATCCTGGAAGAAGCCGGCAAATTCGGCTGGTTCCAGAAGCGCATCTTCTCCATGTTGTGTCTCGTCTCAGTGCCCTTCGCTGGAGTTTATGTGGGAATCGTGTTTCTGGGCTTCACCCCTGAGCACTGGTGCCGTAATCCCGGGGTGAAGCAGGTTCAGATGCATTGTGGCTGGAGCTTAGAGAAGGCGCTCGGGCTCACGGTGCCTTTTCAGAACACGTCTGCTGGAGCAGTGCGCAGTCAGTGTGAGAGGTTTGACGTGGAGTGGAACATCACTGATCTCAGCTGCGATGACCCGGACAGTGAGATTGCTGAGGCAAAGAGTGCTGCGCTGCCCACGAGTGCCTGCAGGGATGGCTGGGACTATGATTACGAGGGAAGAGAGTCTTTCGTCACTGAGGTATGATTGGAATTGGCTTTCATTCCGTTACGTAATATATCCAGTGAGCAGGTGAAAATACAGCCAAGTGCAAAAGTCTGTGCAACTTTTAAGCACCAAATGAAGAGTACAATGACATTTAATTTATAGCAACTAGATATTTGGTGCGTTAGGTTTCGCAGATGTTCCTTAATAACAAGAAATTTAATAGTGGAAAAAAAGGTTGGTTTGCATCTCCCTTACTGGGCTTCATAGTGGTGCAGCAGAGAGAGTTGCCACCTCACAGCTCCAGGCTCCCCAGTTCGGATTGGCATGCTCTCCTCATGTCCATGTGAGTTTCCTCCAGGTTCTCCATTTTCCTTTCACCTGCCAAAAACATTCCAGTAGGTGAATTGGTAAGATAAATTGCCCCTATGAGTGTGTGCATGGTAGGATTGCGATGCATTCCCAAGATAGCCTCTGGATCTGCCATGGCCCTGACCAGGATTACATAATGTGATTAGAAATATTAAGATATATTCTCTAATAACATTTATGCCCCTCCCTTTGGCTTTAGCACTGCTAACATCTTCCATTTCCTTTGATCCTTTCATATCTTTTACTTTTAATATCCACATCACTGCCTTCCTAACTCTGAACAACTTTTAAATTATTATTATTATTATTAACCCATTCAAAGCCCATCAGGAGACTTTTTGTCTGATGAATTTATTCAATTCAGGGGTTTTTTGGCTTTAGATCCCTATTGAACAAATCGGAGTCAACAGTCTCAAGGAAAAAAATCCATGAGGAAGAAACCTTGACTCAAAAGGGAACCTATCATCTTGTATATCTGGGTGACACCAGATAGTGGGATTATGAGTCATTAAAGTATACAGGTGTAGAAGAGGAAAGACAAACAGTACTGAATGTTCAGCACGAGCAGATTGTGAATAAGAGTCCTGGGATGAGCACAGAACAGTCTTTAGGAATACAGCAGCAGTTCGTAGGAACAAATCTACAGTATCCAGGTGTAAGCAAGGGTGAGACATGAAATCCTCAGACTATCTATGAGGGACACATCCACAACAGCAGAATGTGAGTCACATACAGCAGTAGAGCTGAAGGTATCTCATTAATAGGTCGTTTGTTAGTATTGCTAGATAACTCAGTATATCAGTATATCAGTGCTTTCCTGTTTCCTTGTGGAACAGATCCATCCACACACTCAACCACCACACTCCTGTAAGAGCCATCAGACTTCACAGATTTAACCACTGGGACTCTTTGTGTTGTAATATCAATCCATGTTAGGGGAAAAAAAAAAAATCATTTTTATAAAAGTACAAAACCATAAGGAACCAGCGAATAACCTGTAAGAACAGTCCTGTCGGTATCTGATAATAGAATGCTGTCTGTCTGATCATATTCTATGTTTCCTTCTGTTTCAGTTTAATATGGTGTGCGAGGATGCTTGGTTATTAGACATGTGCCAGGCATCGCTCTCTGTTGGCTTTTTAGTAGGCAGTATTGCCATCGGATACGTCGCCGACAGGTACAACACACTTCTATCACTCTCGTTCTTCGGGGTCATGATCACATGGTAGCTCACACTGCATGAACCATGTTTTAACCCTGACTTCACAAGACTCTTATTACGGACTGGTGCATGCATTAGGTCGTATAAGTGACCGGCTATTGCCCCGACATGATGAAAGGACCCTTAACACTCTTTTATCTTTATTGTTATAGAAGGGGATGTTTGTTAGCAACAGTGAATGCGACCTAACTGGGCAAGTTAGCGTAACATGCTGTAGAGATGGGTGGGAAATGATTGTTGTTTGTTTTGGGTAATCAGAAATCATTCCATAATCAGAACAAAAACATGAGCAAGGCAAAAACCAGAATGAACAGGAAGCAGGAAAACAGATGCATGGTAAGACTTCGCAATGAAAGACATAAACAGCAGGGTTTAAACAGATGAACTAATTACAATCTTAACACGGAGCACATGGACACAATCAGGAAACACACCAATGACAGGACAGGGGCGGAAGGACAGAAATCTAAACAAAGGCACATGACAAAAACATAAAGTCACATGACAAGAACTCAAATCAAATCAAACTGGGCAGCACACGTCACGCTGGGAACCATACTATATGCTTGAAAGGAGGGATTTCTGACCGATAGCTAACGTTGCATAGTTAGCTAGTGTCAAACCTATTTTAACTCTATTTAACTAACTAAGCAGGTTTGCAGATGACCTAGTTAGCTAGTGTTTAACATGGTTTCAGAATTCTTGAATCTGATTGGTCAGAAGGTGTTGAGTAAATTTACCCGAATAGCAGTTGTTCCAGCTGCAACGCAAATGACTTTTTTAAAAAAAAATAAAAAAATTATTTAGTGCGCTCATACTAATATTTTATTGTTTCTATAGTAGGATCTTGGGGACACAGTGGCTTAGTGGTTAGTACTGTTGCTTTGCACCTCCGGGGCTGGGGGTTTGATTCCTGCCTCCCCCCTGTGTGTGCAGAGTTTGCATGTTCTCCCTGTGCTTCGGGGGTTTCCTCCAGGTATTCCTGTTTCCTCCCGCATTCCAAAGACATGTGTTGTAGGCTGATTGGCATTTCCAAATTGTCAGTAGTGTGTGAATGGGTGTGTGCGATTGTGCCCTGTGTCCAGGGTGTCCCCTGCCTTGTGCCCCGAGTCCCGTGGGATGGGCTCCAGGCTCCCCCCTGACCCTCTGTAGGATAAGCGGTACAGAGGATGGATAGATAGACCGTAACAACTTTCACAGATGTGGCTGCTGACATAAACAGATTTTTTTTTCATTGATGTGGTTTTCTTTGAGGAGAAGTTTATTTAGCATTTTTGGAAGGCCAGCATTAGAGCTTTTTCACAGGCAGAGGTAAATCTGTTTCTTGTGTATGGTATCTTATGTATGTTTGATTTTGCTAAAATACATGAGCCTGTGTTATTTAGGAACAATACAAGTCATTCACAAGGAAACGTCATTCACAGAGTGAACTAAAATATATGCGGTGTATTGATGTATTTCAGTACCAATAGAACCTTTTCTTCTGCTCTGTTTCTATAGGTTTGGTCGAAAATCAACTTTCCTGATGTCCTGTGTTCTGAATACAGTTACAGGAATTCTGGTGGCAGTATCTCCTAATTACATCTCCCTGCTGGTGTTCAGAGCGCTGTATGGTTTTGGGTCTAAGGGTGGCTGGATGGTAGCATTTGTTCTGAGTAAGAAAGCAAGCTCTCGCTGTTATTCAATGTTGATGTAAGGAATTTTCTGGAAAATAAAGAGAAGGCAGCCTTATACAACTCGTATACAGCCCAGCTCTAAGAAACCCAGAAATAAAAACCAAAACCAAAAAATTACGGACTATATGTGAATAAAGTGCAGATATGTGCAGTTGTATGTGCAATATAATGCTGTGCAACATCAAGGTGAGGTAGTTGCAGTGAAATAGCTAACATATATAATAAATATTTATAAATACAGGGTAATATGGGTATATTAACAGGAACGTAGGGGGTGTGAGTGTTGTATTTCAGGAAAATATGCAGTTTTCAGAACTATATATAGTAGAAAATGTATATTTTCACCATATGAAGGGTTTTCCCAGGCCACCACATGTAGTAAATTCTTGCCTCCTCTGTTCTGCTCTCAGTTACAGAGCTTGTGGGAGTGGAGTACCGGAGGCCAGTAGCTGTGTTCTTTCAGATGTTCTTCAGCATTGGTATCCTTATCCTGCCCCTCATGGCCTACCTCATCACTAACTGGCGCTGGCTGCAGGTGGCCATCACAGCTCCATACCTCTGCTTCCTGGCTTACTATTGGTGAGGCATGGGGTTCATAAAGTCATACTTAAACATTTTGAGTCACGGATGGCGTTTTTTTAAATGGTTTTACTGTATGGATTTTGCCTCCAGGTTTATTCCTGAGTCACCGAGGTGGCTTCTCTCCCAGAACAACTCCAGTAGAGCTGTGGAGATCACAAAGAAAATGGCCAAAGTGAACAAGAAGACGCTCTCCAAAAACATTGAGGTGGGTTCATACTGCTGCGTTGTAGGGTTGATCATTAATTTGAAGCATCCATTTACAATTATTCAGCAAGAAGAATGGTTTTGTGCAAATGATTACAAAATGTCATCACCAATACACACTTGAGATCTTCCAAATTCACCACAGAATCCTTACTTCAGTAGAGCTTGAGCATGATACTCACAAGCTGACATTCAAAAATCATCCTGGCTTTTAATAAAATAAATTAATGGTCATCATTTTTTTACAGCAGGGATTAGAAATGTATCAGAGAACGAAAATGAAAACACAAAAAAAATTATGAATGATTTTTTTTTTTTAGTGAACGTAATCATAAACAAACAGGTTAAAAAAAATTTATTTGAAAAAAGTCTTTTCCCCACAGACACTTAAAGACGATAGCACAGACATTGCTGTTGCCTCATTCATGGACTTGATCCGGACCCCCAAGATGAGAAGGAACACATTCATCCTCAGCTACAACTGGTACGTCTGAGAACCACAGCACAGATGTAAAAAAGTGCAGAATACAGATGTGTGTATGAGATGTGTGTGTTTGCCTGGCAGGTTCACTAGTGCTGTGGTGTATCAGGGCCTGATCATGCGTCTGGGGATCCTGGGTGGAAATGTCTACGTTGACTTCCTCATCTCTGGCATAGTGGAATTCCCCGCTGCCCTCCTCATCCTCTTCACAATTGACCGTATCGGCCGACGGCTGCCGTTTGCAACAGCCAATATTGTCTCCGGAGCCGCCTGCCTTATAACAGCTTTCATTCCAGAGAGTAAGTTATACACTGCAGCCTGTAGTAATATGTTTAATGGAAGTAAAAGCATGCTGATGAATTGATGGTGAATTCTTTAAAGAAACAGTCTTGCCAAAGAAGATATTTTCAGTTTTCACTTTACGCCAAATGTATTCATTCAGTCATTCAGTTGAGACATGTTTACTGTCAGAAATGTGCTTTTGTAGTTTTGCACAGGCTAATGTAGCTAATAGGTAACAAAAGCTTTGATTGCTTTGTCCTTATTTATCAATCTTTTAATAAAAAGGTGTGTTTTCGTAACCAAGCTAAACTAAAAATTCCAACCAAATTTACAAAAATCTAATTCGTACTCATCTGCATATGTTAATAAATGCCAATCACCCTTAAATTTCATGTGAGCATGGATTTACATTTAGCCATGTCCACAAAACTCCATAAAAGAGAAATTTCACAGAAACCTGAAAACAACAAAATGGCAACTAAATGACGAAAGAGCACCTCCTAAACAAGCTATGTGCTAAATCTTCCAGTAACGCAGCTCAGCCATTGCAGCGTGTCGGCTATCACAGACACACACTAACTCTTCCTGCTTTTATAGGATGGCCTATTAATTTTGTCCTAGTTGAATTTATCTTATATGTTGTAATTTACAGATTTGCATTAATATGAAATCATTGAGTTTCACAAAATGTTTATTAAATTGGTGTGTAATTGAAATCAGTAAGTGATTTAAAGTTGATAGTGTAATTTTTATATAAATTCGCAGTAACGCCCGGCAATTATACAGTTTCTGAACCTTTGAGACCTTTTCTTGAACCTGAGACCTCTTAGTCTCGTGTCAGATTAGTAAAAATTATATTAATAAACTGAATATAAAAAAATAATTATTTTATGCACCATTTGCATGAACTCCCACACACACACTAAGGGTTTTCCTTCCCTTTAAACGTCTGTTTCCTACAGGTCTGTTCTGGTTAAAAACAGCTGTGGCTTGCATCGGGAGACTGGGAATCACTATGGCTTTTGAAATGGTGGTGTTTGTAAACACTGAGTTGTACCCGACCTTCATCAGGTAAAGTAGCTCTGAGGTCGGAAGGTCACATGCTGCCAAATGGCCCAGTATAACTTTGTACATTTATGTTGCACATGTTACATATTGCGCAAAAGAACACTGTGCTGCTGGTTCAATTTGGCCTTAATATGCAGGGGTGTAGACAATGCAGACAATCACGAACCCAGGCACCTGGGACAAGCACATTACGTATCCGGGTGATTCACAGGGTTTTCCATTCACAGTTGGAAAAACGGCAGCGAAGCCCGGTTCAGTAGCCTGTTGATGTAATCGTCACCAGTGCTTTTTGCTTCGCTCATCCAACAACTGAAGAAAGAATGTTTCTCTGTGGTATAAAGCACCTCGCAGTTAAGGCACACCTTAATGTTTTCCAAATCCCACCACCTGCTGCACTATGCACACAAACTGAGGACACAGTCTGACTGTAGTTAGGAGCTACATTTACTAGGCATGTTAATTAGCTTGAACGGATGTTAGATCTTTCCCGAATCAGAAATATAAAGAGACACGAAAATAGTGACAAAACCGAGCAAAATACAATACAGTGCAACAACAACTAGCACCCTAATACTAGCAAAACCTGCGTTTTTTGTGTTTTCTCTCCCCCGAGAGAAAGCGAAGACGCTCAGCAGACTCAAAAAGCTTTTTTACATGCGGCGAGAGAACACCACAGCTCATAGCCAAAATGTTAGCCAAAGATTTTTTTGCCTTTTTGTTGAGGGCAAAAACACAATGCTTCAACAGACTGTATTAATGTACATTATTAGCTTGTCATACATTTGAGTTAAATTACATTTGTTGTTGCTTTTTAGCCTAGTCAGCTGGACATCTGGGCAAATATAACAAGGGGCTGGGACCCCAGTGGGTTTACTAATGAATTTTTGCATCCAATAAAGAATTTGTCACCTTCTGATGTGATAAATTTGGCTCACAATATAGCATAGTAATTTCTAACTAAAGAGTAACGGCGCATATTCCCACAGGAACTTGGGTTTTTCCGTGTGCTCCACTTTATGTGATATCGGAGGGATTGTAGCCCCGTTCCTGCTTTACAGACTTGCAGTCATCTGGCTGGAGCTGCCGCTTATCATTTTTGGTATGTATGAAGCAAAAAATATGGAAACACTGCATCACAAGTGATCTCAGATATTTTGGTTTCACACTTTCTTATCATCAGGGCCAATCTACAATCACTTTTTATTTATAACAGCATTAACTGAACATTTTATTACTTTTTTAATTGTTTCTTTATTTACTTTTACTCTTAGTTTCTCTGATTTATGCTGTACTCAAAAAAGTAAAAGTCTGTGTAGCCTTCAGACAAAATGAAAGACATTTAGTTTTGAGTTCTATCATTACTGCAGATAATACAAGGGGTTAAATAGTGTATGGTAGTGGGGGGGGGGGGGGGGGGGGCACTGACCTTTTCCACATTTTGTAGTGTTACAACTTGGAACTAAAATAGTCTTAACTGAGATTACATGTCATGAAGAAACCAAGTGGCCAAGGATAACGCTCAATACGATGCTACCACCACCATGCTTTACTGTCAGGACAGTGTTTGGAGATTCTGCCAAATATAATGGATCTTAGTCTCTTGGCAAACTCCAAACAGGATTCCATAGGGCTCGCCATTGTTATATACAGCCCAGCTTTGTGGAGTGTCCAAGTTATGATTGTCCTGTGAACAGCTTCTCTCATCTGAGCTGTGCATATCACTAGCTCTTTCAAAGTAACCCCTGACCTCTTGATTGCTTTTCTGAATTGAATTAAATGTCTGCAATGACCTCAGCTCAGTAGAATGTCTGTGGTAGTATAGAAGTACTCAGAGAGAGAGTACAGAAAAACAGTACATAGTGTATTAGGCGTAAATTCTAACAACTCCAACAGGAATCCTGGCAGTGGTAGCTGGTGGTTTGGTGCTGCTGCTTCCTGAGACCAGAGGCGCACCCCTTCCAGAGACCATCGATGACATTGAACACCCGCACAGGTGAGATTTTTTTTTTCTTTGTTTTTTTGAGTTGTTCGAGATCACGTGCAGTCGTTATATTTTGTCTATTCTTACCACAGAAACAAAGAGGACACGGTGAAAAGTCATCAGCTGGAGAATCTACTGCATCCACATGTGACAAATAATAAAGAAACTACAACAGTCTGAGTGGAACATTAGCAAGTTTCCTTAAAAACTTGAATTTACACAAACTCAGGAGCGAATCTTAGGATACACTGTTTTTCCGACTAACAGGAATTTCATGAATACCACGTTTCTTGTGTAAACACTCCTGCAAGTGATTTACAAATAAATTCGTTCACATCCAGTTTGACAACTGGAGCCCACTGTGTGCATCATTCTAATAACATGTTGCATGTTTAGTAGTATGTGAATTGTCCTTGAGAAAACAGATACACTGCCCTCCAAAAGTTTGGAAACGCCTGAACAAAATAGGGTTTTTGGGCAATATCAGCATAAATCCTCTTTAGTTAGTGACCATTTG
>CM040993.1:16078798-16096298 GCA_022985145.1 Pangasius djambal
TGAATCATCTTTGGGCAATCCTCCAGGAGGCTTGGAGTAATATATCAAGTCAATGTTTGAATAAACTGACTGCTCGGATGCCTAGTGTTGTCCCTTATTATCAATGCAAAATGGTCACTAACTAAAGAGGATTTATGCTGATATTGCCCAAAAACCCTATTTTGTTCAGGCGTTTCCAAACTTTTGGAGGGCAGCGTACATAAAACATTTAAGCTATACATGTTAGTGCATGTTTTTAAACTTCTGATATTGTGATAAAAAATGTGAATTGAATGAAAATATTGGTGCTAATTTATGAATAATTGCTGAATTTAGCCTCCGAAATATCTCAATCCAATGTCAACTTCAAGCAAATTTTTTACTGAATAAATGTTCTTTGCATTTGTAGTTGTTGTTGGTGTGAAATAAACTTGAGTATTTGTTAGAGGTTAGAGGTTTTACCTCACGGTTATTAATTGTAACGTCCGAAAACGCACAACATGTATTCAAAACTTTATATCAAATGAATAAAATAAATACATAATATTCAGGAAACACTCAGCAGTCATTATATCTAGTGTTTGGGTTATTTTACTCCTCTTATCCTGCAATTCCTTATGATGCAGTGTCTATGGATGCTGCCCCAAAACAATGTTCTTTTAAGCTTTCTCAACATCCATAATAAAATGAATCACTGAGGCCTTGATTTACTGGCATCCCAAATAACAACCACTAATTTGCATGTGAATGAGGGTACGTTGTGTTTGCAGGTAGTGGGATTGTTGTGAATCATTTACAAAGAGTGACTGCATGAATGACATCACATGCATGAAACAATATGTAAATTACGCTTTTATGTTGTAGTTTTTTTTTTTACTTTACGTTTTATGTGCTTTTTGTTCTTGATAGCTGAGGTGAGTTCAGATCTCTTACGGACTCATGTCCTGTATCATAATTAAGAGCAGTGTGACGTGTTGAAAAAAAATAAGAGTGTGTTTTGTTCATGAGGTATTGTGTAAACGAAAACTTTTTACATACTCTGCTACAAATCCTGTTGCCATGGAAATATTAAGACATTTTGAAATATTTAGGCATAATCTTGATAGACCTTCTCATTATTAAAACCCAGTCTGGAGAAAACGGGCTTCTGCAAATTTAATGCCTGCCCTTCAGTCATATTAATGACCATTATTACGTTACATTGCAAATTAAATTCATTTCCATGGCAGCACCCTGTATATTCCACTTTTAGGCAGAAGCGCTTCAAATTGCATATCAGTTAAAGCAATCATAACAAAAAATGGACATTGCTATTTTGCTCATTTAAAAGATGCAATCATCTGTAGACCCTGTTACGTTAAGGCTATGGGCTTAAGTCCCAGTACCACCACTGATACTCTTCTCTGATTCCTTTATCAAAACAAGTTGGGATATGTGAAGAAACCTATCTTACTTTACTGTACAAGTGAGGTTTTTTTTTCTCTTTTGGTGCCATGGTACCGTTTTAGCAGTTCCTGACTGAATGTATAACATGTCTTAAAGTAGTTTATTTTATTACGTGCATAGTGATGTACAGTATGTCTGTTATATTTTTGCAGAATTCTTTGCTTATTACTGTGTTTTTTAGATGATTTACAGATTCTGTGGACACTGCAGTTTCAAGTATATATCCATCCATCCATTTTCTGTACTGGTTATCCTACATGGGGTTGCAGGGAGCCTGAAGCCTATCCCAGGGGACTCGGGGCACAAGGCGGGGGACACCTTGGCTGGGTGCCAATCCATTGCAGCGCACAATTGCACAAGTACTCACACACTATGGACAATTTGGAAATGTCAAACAACACGTCTTTGGACTGGGGTAGGAAACCGGAGTACCCGGAGGAAACCTCCAAAACACAGGGAGAATATGCAAACTCCACACACACAGTTAAGTGAGTAAAGAAATACTCCAGAATCCAAATTTTTCTTCTTTAATGTGTGCATATAAATTGCCATCTGATAAAATTAGGTGTAAAATTAGGTGTTTTTATTAAGCTTCAAAAAGAGTTCAGAAACAGAGAACCGTTGATTTGCATTTCCTAAGTTTTAATTTGCACTTCAGTCTTGGATGCCTGTCATTGGACTGATACACTCAATAAACTGACTTTGTCTCTCTTTCAATCCAGTCAATGAACTTGGAGACACGAGCATACACACCAGGCTTCATGGGATTGGCACAGCCAAGACCCCACGATGTCACTCCCTGAAGAACGAAGGTGTTCTGAGCAAAGCATACTAGAGGACCTCCACTGTCACCCTGAGAGAGAGAGAGAGAGAGAGAGAGAAACTGAGTGAGACTGTGAGAGTGAGTTAACCAAATGCTGTCACTACAATCACTGGATATTAAACACAAGGTCACCTATAATGGCTTCTACTAATTTGCTTTTTCTGTTCAGTCTTGTTTAATGCCACGTAATGCACATTAAAAGCCTTTTTTTCTTTAGCTTACTTTATTTACCTTGACACTTTAGTTTACTTAATACTGGTACTTGACTGACGGCATGGCCTCAGCCACAGGCCAACGTGGCGGGCTCACTTCCAGAGCTCCAGCCTGAGACCAATGAGGTGGTCTCCCCTGCAGAGCTCCAGCCACAGGCCAACGTGGCGGGCTCACTTCCAGAGCTCCAGCCTGAGACCAATGAGGTGGTCTCCCCTGCAGAGCTCCAGCCACAGGCCATCATGGCAGGCTCACTTCCAGAGCTCCAGCCTGAGACCAATGAGGTGGTCTCCCCTGCAGAGCTCCAGCCACAGGCCAACGTGGCGGGCTCACTTCCAGAGCTCCAGCCTGAGACCAATGAGGTGGTCTCCCCTGCAGAGCTCCAGCCACAGGCCATCATGGCAGGCTCACTTCCAGAGCTCCAGCCTGAGACCAACGAGGTAGTCTAACCTCCCAGAGCTCCAGCCTGAGACCAACGAGGTAGTCTAACCTCCAGAGCTCCAGCCTGAGACCAACGAGGTAGTCTCCCCTCCAGAGCTCAATCCTGAGGTGGCCTCCCTCACCATATTCCTGCCAGAGGCCGACAACATGGCCTCTCACGACCTGCTCATGCTAAAGACCAACAGCACGGCCTCCCGAGTTCTGCCTCAGCTTGAGGCTGACGGTGTGGCCTCCCACGCCATACTGCTGCCAGAGGCTGATGCCGCGGCCTCCCCCATCCTGCTCCTGCCAGATGCAGACGATACAGCCTCCTCCCATCCTGCTTCTGCCAGAGGCCAACGGTGCGGCCTCTGCCATCCTGCTCCTGCCAGTGGCTGACGGCGTGGCCTCCCCATCCTGCTCCTGCCAGAGGCTGACAAGGCAGCCACCAAAGCCTTGTTCCTGCATGAGGCTGACGAGATGGCCTCCCACACCATCATCACACCTGAGGCCTCCCATGCCATGTTCCTGCCTGAGGTTGACAACACTGCTTCCCATGACCTGCTCAAGCGGCCTCCCAAGACTTGCTCACACTAGAGGCCAATGGCGCAGCTTCCTGGCTCCTCTGGGAGAGTCCAACAGGAGAGACAATGCCTGCCTTGGGACCTTGGGTCTTTTGTGGACATTTTGCCCAGAGGGGCAGGACCGCATCAGGAGAGCTGTTGTAGGTGCTTTGGGAGAAGTGTCTTTGGTGGGGGGATCTGTCAGGTATTTCCCCCTTGCGCCGGGCTCCAAATACAAAAGCATTCAGTGTGTGCTCCCGGGTTATGCCTTTGTTTGTGTTGCCATGTGTTTTTTTTTTGGTTTCTATCCTGTCTCTGCCTCTGTATTGTTATTGGATGTTTCCCCTCGTGTGTCATGTGTGTTCAGTGTTTTGCCGCCTGACTTTACCTAGCTGTTTTGTTCTGTGTGTCCGCTCCAGTCTTTGACTTCTTGCCTGTTTCTTGATCTTCATGATTGTTTTGCCTAGTTTGCCCAGTTTGTACATCGCCTGACCCACACCTGTTTTTGGATACTGTCTCTGCCTGTCGTTTTTGGGTTTGTCTGCCTGCCTTTCAATAAACACTTAAAACTGCAATTGCATCCGTCTGCACTCCCATTACATGACAATAATAGGTCATCTTTCAGCATGAATCATTATGTCTTGTAGGAAAATGTACATGGACTACAAGGCATTATTATTAAAAGGGGAAAAAAGGGATTCAGTATGGAGAGACTTCAGTATTAAAAACGACTCTTGAACGTTACCTAAAATAAAAGAAAAAATTACAACAACGTTATAGAAGCTATATAATATAAATACATATATGTGACGACGAGGAGGGAGTGGCCAGGCTGTGAGGATGCACGCTGAGTGGTCTAATCAGGAGGAGACAGAGAATTAAGGAACAGGTGGAGACGCTAGAGAGGGAGAGAGAGACACACGCATGTTTTATGTTTGCCCTTCGTTTGTGTTTTATGTTCTGTTTGAGTTTTGTTCATGAATAAACTTTACTTTTCTGTTCAGTCGGTTCCCGCCTCCTCCTTGCCTATCTTTGGAGTTTGTTATATTGGTGCCAAAACCCGGGAGGGAAGAGGGACACGTTGTCAGAGAACCCTCGCTGCTGCGGGAGGGTCGTGGTGGTGCTGGAGCGGTTGCCAGGGGACGGAGGACCCGCTGCTGTCCACCAGGGAGGCAAAGGTGCGTCTGCCGTCTGCCTGGAAAGGGCAGGAGCTGTAGCCATCTGTCAGGAGGTCCCATGCCATCGCCCAGCATTGTGGGGGATCGCTTCCCAGCTGGCTGAGGACCAGGTGACAGCATTTCTGGGGACCAGGGAACCAGTTTTCTTTCTCTCTCTCTTTGGTCTATGGGGCAGGTGGAGACGCCAGAGAGGGAGAGAGAGACGCGTGCATGTTTTATGTTTGCCCTACGTTTGTTTTCCATTCTGTTTGAGTTCTGTTCATGATTAAACTTTACGTTTGTGTTAAGTCGGTTCCTGCCTCCTCCTTGGTCTCTCTCTCTCTCTCTCTCTCTCTCTCTCTCTCTGTGGCATTTGACCTGTCCCAGAGAAAAAAGGAACAGCTATACCTCTGTCTGTTACAAAGTGCTGACGCTGGAGACTCCTTCTTTAAATGTTAAAGTAACATCTCCTTACAGAAAACATTTTCTTTTAGTGTGTTTGTGGTGCGTCCAACATAGGTTGTTACTACAGAAACGATAACGTATTAAAGCGCGCGCATTAATATAAACCTGTGTTTTGCAGCTGCACTACTGTCAGAGCTGCGGTTGAAAAGGAATGAAAATGAACTAATGAAAACTAAACGAATCAACGTTTTATGACTAATGAGAATCGAGGATTCAACAGCACAACAGCACTGTGGTAAACGTATAAACCAAAGGATTTATATCAGTAACTGGCAGTTTCTTACTTTGCATATTATGGAAATATGTGGCCTTAAAATAAATGAGGTAAAATTAGCTGTGGTTAAATACAGTAAACTGGTGTATTCTTTAATTGAGTAACTGGTCATCGGGTGATTCAGCAAAGGCTTTTGTGAGTGTTGTTACCTGACAGCTGTCAGTTCCTCCCTCGATGTTTCCTGCACACATCTCGTGGTCCTTCACTCGGTTGTTCAGGTAGGCTGCACGGTTGCACACTTTGTTTTCAATGACTGGGAAGCCGGTCTCCTTCAGAACGCCTTCTCCACCCGTATCTGGTGAACACATCATGAGGGGGATATAATTACTGATTCTGGTTAGCGTAAACTAACGTGCAAAGAAAAATGAGGACGTGTGTGTGTGTTCTGTACCTTGGGTTTCTCCCCAGCCTGTAACATAGCATTCTGTCCCGCTGGGCACGATGTAGTCTTTGTCAGGCAAACACACTGTAGACACTTTATCATTTATAACAGCTGGCCTGAAATGAGGAAAAAAAGCCTCTGTGGCTTGTTTAACAAATATATAATATGGACCTATAGTTCTCTCCAAAATTATTGGCACCCTTCATGAAGATGAGGGGGGATATTTTGATATTTGCCTACTGCATATTTTAATTTAAACATTTTCAAAGTTTTGTTATTATTACCCTGATGGTGCTTAATTGCTGTTTTTAACTGCTTATGTATTTCATATTCATAATGTTTGCAGATTGACAATGTTCGGTCTCTTCTGCATTCGAAGCCCAGAAAGAGTCTTTAGGTGTGAAACCAGATTAAACAGACAGGCAGGCAGACAGACAGACAGACAGGTTGGCTGTATTTTATTGGTCACGAGGGGAAACTGACATTATGCATTTACGTATACCCCTGGGAATCAGGATGTGGTTAAAGGCAACAACAGAGTTTCTAAGGACTGAGAGCCATTTTGAAAAACAAAATATTCTTTTCAAGAATGACAATTTGTTGCCACAGTTTTTAAGAGAAATATTATTAGTTAAATTATTAGGGTTTTTTTTTTTGTTACCATGTAGACACTCTATTTTTTTCCCTCCCTCATCATTTTTACTTTTACTCATTTTTCTGGAGGGTGCTAATACTTCTGGAATGCACCATATTGTTCTATAGTCTAAGCAGAAGTGGTCAACAAACATTTTATTTTTCAGACCCTTACCATGCAAGGTCTAGAAATCATAACAAGACTAATGCTGCACAAAAATTCCTCACGTTTCCAGCTTGAGTAAAGCGATATCTGTTCCTGCTGGCCCCTTTACAATCTTTTCCAGGTTTCTGATCTGTTTGGACATCTCAGTTGCACTTTCTGAATGGATTCCCAAGTATACTTTGTAGGCAGATGGTCTGTTAGATCTGGAGAATAAGTGTAAATATGTCACCATCAAGACAAGATGTTGTCAAAGACCAAACTCTTGATTTCTTATAAGTGACATCACTGTAACTCACCGTTCAAGGCAGTGAGCTGCTGTAAGGACCCACTGAGCATGGATTAAAGTTCCTCCACAGAAGTGCACGTTGTTGCTATAACACACAGTTACAGTCAACAGTGTGGACACGGATGTAGTAGATAATCACTGTAATACGTTTAGAGATTCCTACCTGGTTCTGAGACTGATCTGCCAAGGCCAAGAGTGAGGTTTAGAGACGCACCCTCCGACGATGCGGCCAAAGCAGCGTCTTGGTTTTACTGATGGCTGTCCGCATTTTGGTGTGTCTGTTTGGAAAAGGGTTGCTCATATTTAAAACCTCTGCTATGCCATGACATGACATGACATCAGGAAGTCAGGTAGAGGAAACACATTTCATACCACAGTCTGGAATATAACAGTAGTCCCACTTCTTTCTAGGATCCATAGTGTAACACCAAGGTCCGTTTGCATCATTATCAGGATTTCTGCAATTCTAGCCATTAAAAAGCAAGTTAGAAAGTATGGGAACTCTTCACTTAAGGGTAGCATTAAGTATAAAATATACATGACTGACATCACAGTGTCACGACACTGACATAGGTATTCATACTGACATTACAGTCACAGGACACTGACGTTACAGTGTCACGACACTGACATAGGTATTCATACTGACATCATAGTGTCACGACACTGACATAGGTATTCATACTGACATCATAGTGTCACGACACTGACATAGGTATTCATACTGACATCATAGTGTCACGACACTGACATAGGTATTCATACTGACATCATATTGTCACGACACTGACATAGGTATTCATACTGACATCATATTGTCACGGCACTGACATAGGTATTCATACTGACATCATAGTGTCACGACACTGACATAGGTATTCATACTGACATTACAGTGTCATGACATTGACATAGACATTCATACTGATATTAGAGTGTCATGACATTGACATAGACATTCATACTGACATTGCAGGGTCATGACATCAGCGGAAGTGTTAATGTAAATGTTAGAAGTGGAGCCCTATCCATATGAAACTCACTTTACTTAAGAGTGTACATAAGTATTCATAAACATAAACATATTATAAGTAAATAGTGTTTCTTATTTCTGCTTATAAGGTTTTTATGAGTAATGTCATGTCTGACAACAGCCTATATTTTCTCTGACCCTATGTGACATACCTGTACGCAGAGCTACAAAGTCACTTGTATTCACAAAAAAAGTCACAAAATTCTAACGTAAGGCAACCCTGTGACGCTTGACTCAGGTGTTAAATCAACATGCCATCAAAATTGACAAATGCAGTCTTACAGCTGATATCTGTTGGAGCAAGCCTTTATAAGTAATTATGTAGGTTTTTCAGTTGTTATGTTGGCGTTATATAGCCTTTAGAACACTACTGTTACTGTAGTATAATAATTAGGAATACATCGATACAGACATTGGTGTTGGGTACCAGTGCTGATATTGATGCATTCCTAATAAGTACTGTGATATATGTATAATTAATATATGATTGCTTTATTTATTATTTATGATTAAGTCATGACAGTGTCCAAGCTCCGTGACCTACATTAGACTCCAGACCCTTGTCAGGGTGATTTGAAGGTTTAAAGGTGGTAATGTGGGGTGTTGTGGCACTCCACGCTTGGCAGGTCACTCCTGCTGCGGTCCTCGATATCGAACCTCGATAATTTTCTCCATTGCCGATCTTGCAATCTTTTTTTTTTTTTTCAAAAAACAAAAAAAAAGCACAAGCACTATTAAAAATCAAAGCCCTGCTGAAAGGAAAACCCCACAAAGTCAATAACACAGCAGATAATGATGCTCAATTGAGGGCAAAAGTTTGTACACCCTTGGACAAAAATAAAGATGACAAATTTATTTTATAACAATAATGAAAAATCTATATATTTGTTCAAAAGTTTTATGAATGTTTTAAGTCATATAATTATCATCTGCTAACTTGTATCCTCTTGGCATTTTCTTTAGTTTTTTAACCCCTTTTTCTCCCAATTTGGTCATTTTGACAATTCCAACCCTGGCACGCCCCATCACATAACAGCTACCAACTGGGGAGGGTGAAAGCTAGCACATGCTTCCTCCAAGACACCTGAAGCCTTCACATCTTTTCAGAAGAGAGTAATTCCATCACTCCCACTAAGAGTGCATGGCCAATTACACTCTCCTGAACTATTGATGGCTGTGGCATTGTTGGGATTCGAAGGCTTGCTTGTTTGCTAAATTGCAAAATAGAGGCACATTTTCATTTTTTACATCCAAGAACCATGAGGGATGCAAACTTTTGCACTCAACTGTATAGTTTCAGATATATTTGGTTTCATGAAGACAGACCTGTGGCTTGTGAAGGAATAGGAGCCTGTGTTACTTGGACTGTGGGAATACGCTCACTCTGAGTGGACTGACTGGTCTGATTGGGGCGAATGCTACCACAGCGCTCTATCTTACAGTACTCCCAGCGCACAGAGGGGTCAGTTGTGTAGCACCATGGAGCTGTGTCACCATCAGGGTTCCTGCACAGGTTTCTTCTTAAATCTCTGCGTGGTGAAAGAGCAATATGGATTTAAACATATAGTAGGAAATTTTAACAGGGGTGAGCTGAAGCTAGCAGTGTTGAAATTTGAAGTCCAGACAGACACAGCTATACTACTAAGCCCTGCCCACAACTTACATGCCTAGGCTGGAGCTCCTGAATGCTAATGTTTTGACATTTCACTTATAACTTCTTGAAATTTCAAATTGAATTTATTTTTAATAAACTGTAAAATAGAGGTGATCGTTTGCTAGAGGTAATAGCCTTCTTTACTGCATCTCACAGTAGAAAGTACCAAGGTTGAAAGTATGCAAGTTTTTTGCATGTTTATGAGAGATTTTTGAGCACATTACGGTTTCTAAGTCGAACCCTTTTAGCTAACAAGCTTTAACAATGTGCAAAAAAGTGTTTTTCTAAGCATATTGAAAAAAATGGTTTGTCAAGGTTTCTTTGGATATTTAGAGGTTCTAAGCTTCAACTAATTTTACAGCATCTTTTGCCTTACGCATTGGGATATGCCTGTGGTGTCTTTGTATGTCTATGAGGTTCCATAGAGGCCCAGAACTGGCACTTCTTCCCACTGATGGTCTCTGACATGACTCCACGGTACGAGCTGCCATCTCCTGTGTAACAGTCCTCAGCTGGAGCGATAACTGGCTCGTCTGTAAACACATACACATTATATAAATGATATTTAAATAATAACGCACTCATCATGAGGGTGTATGATGAGTAATAGCAGAGGAGGAAGTTATTCCTGTATGGAGGGCTGACCTGGGCGTGGCTCGGCACCACAGCTCGGTATATTGCAGTACTCCCAGCGAGTTTCTGGGTCAGTGGTGTAACACCAGGGACTCCTCTCATTGTCAGGGTTTCTGCAGTAGTTGTTATCCAGACCTCTGCAACAGACACAAATAAATGTTTCCATGTACAGTACAGTGCTATCTGGCAACGTTAGGGCGATTCCACAATTATGGTGCTATTTGGCTCTTGTAACTTGTAAAAATCTTTTCAGTACTGAATCTAAGAAAACCTACGTTTAACCATCTCAGGAAACACTGTGTAATGTTTTACAAGCTTCTTTTGCTGCATCTCACAGTAACAAGCAACAGGGTCAAAAGTGATAGGATTAAGGTTTTTTAAATCATAGAATTAGCAGATGCACAAAATGCTCAGAACTGAGCAGCTCTGTTCCGCTCTGGAGGAACATTTCAATGCCATAAAATTTCTCAGAGAAAAAACCTTGAAACAAAGAATTTAGCAAGATCCATGGTATGGCAATTCTGCAGTACACTTTTACACTCTTAAGGTTAAATCTCGAACCTTAAAGTATTTGTCGGCTTGTTATAGAACCCTACAACAGAGGATGTTTGTTTCAGAGAGACTTCAGAGCAGAACCCCTTAATTGAGCTTTTCAATTCAATAGACATCGTCACTACTGGGTTCTTGTTGGGAACCTTTTGTAAACTGAAAGCACTCTTTTGTAGGTAAATGATGAAATGATAAACCAAAGAACCAATTTAAGGTGCTGCAGGAAAGCTTTTGTTTCTTTAGTGTATATTCTTGGGAGGAAAGGGTTCCTCAAGGGCTTGTTGGATTGCTAATGGAACCTATTGAATGGACGCGATTGCTTTAAGACAACGACTCCTCCCCCTAAAACTTCATTAACATGTGCTATTGAAAAGTTTACTAATGTGTCTATATTATTATTATACACAAACTGTTTTCAGTGGACAGCACAGCCTGCATGATGCCCGTAGACACCCCACTGATAGAACTCAAGTGAAATCAGGATTCTATGCACTTCTATGGGCTTCTATGGCACATTCAAGTACAATGTGTTTTAATGGGAGGAAAGATTAATGGTTATTGGACAACAGACTTTTAATATATTATTTTGGGTCCTGCCCAGGTGCACGGCTTCACTGGGAGTGAATAGGATTGTGGCCAGTTGGGTTTTGCATAGAAAAAAATACAGTCCCCTAAAAAGTATTGGAATGGTAAGGACAATTCTTTTGTTTTTGGGGGGTCTGGTGATGGACTTGGCCAGTCTAAAACTTTCCACTTCTTTCCCCTGATGAAGTCTTTTGTTGTGTTGGCAGTGTGTTTTGGGTCATTGTCTTGCTGCATGATGAGGTTCCTCCCAATTAGATTGGATGCATTCTTCTGTAAATTGGCAGACAGAATGTTTCTGTAGACTTCTGAATTCATTCTGATGCTACCATCATGAGCTACATCATCAGTAAAGATTCCAGAAACAGCCATGCAAACCCAAGCCATGACCCTACCTCCACTGTGCTTGACTGATGAGCTTATATGTTTTAGATCATGAGCAGTTCCTTTCTTTCTCCGCACTTGACCTTGGCAATGGCCTTTCCATCACTTTGGTAGAGGTTTGGTAGAGGAGGCCGAACCTGTTCCATGTCAGGTTGTTAGTACACTGGTGGTTTCTTTCTTTGTCAGGGCATTCCAAATTGTTGTATTGGCTATGCCCAATGCTTGTGCAATGGCTCTGATTTTCCCTCTTTTCTCAGCTTCAAACCAGCTTTCTTTTCTCCCATAGACAGCTCTCTGGTCTTCATGTTGGTTTATTCTTTTTTATCCTTTTTAGCTACAAATGCAGTCTTCACAGGTGAAACCCAGGGCTCAAACCAAGAGTAGACATTCAGAGCTATAAGTTGTTTAAATAATCAGTCTATCAGAGCACACCTGGGCAACAAGAAGCACCACAGTCACCTGTTCCAATATTTTTGACACTTGGAAAATGGGTGGGTTCAAACAAAAGATGCCATGTTCTACGTTGTTTAACACATCTAAATGTAAATATCAGGAAATGAAAGTTGAAATTCTATCATCTCATATTTGTCTTTTGTTCTCAAACCCAGATGTCTTCGGTGTATAGCAAAAACAAAAGAATTGGCCTTGCAGTTCCAATACTTTTAGAGGGGACTGTATCTCAACATTTACTGGACAATGCCCTCTTTGTTTGTCCCTCTCGGACACACGGCTTCGCTGTATAATTGCAATTTCATCTCAAAGGGGCTGAACCTCCTAACTTTTATCTTTGTATCTTAAAGATTGCTTGATTACTAAAAGCCTAGAAACACATAAGCATTAAACTGCACCTTTAACTGACAACACGTTATTTACGCTCATCATGCCGTCATAGGCAATTACACTGTGTTCCTCACTTGCAAGGGTAGTTCTGTGGTGTTCTGGAATGCTTCTGAGGAAACTGAGATGACCACTGTTGGCAAGTTTTCCCTGATATGGTCACAGCAGTGTTGCCTCTATATGAATTCCCATCTCCTGTAGCACAGGTCAACTCTGGTGCGATGGTTGGAGGCTGGGACGCTGTGGGGTTAAAAAAAAAAAACATGTATAGAATGTATACTGTTCAGTGAAACCATACAGTGGGCTCTTGGGAGATTATTTAACAAATAAACATCTCTTGATCCTCTCTTATTGGGTTGTTAGTTCTGTAATGGGTGTGTTAGTTATCCGAGAGAAAAAAATAAAGGAGCTTACTGCAGCGAGGGACGGAGCAGTAATCCCAGCGTTTGGATGCACTCGTGGTGAAACACCAAGGTCTGGGTTCTCCGTCTGGATTTCTGCAGTAGTTCTCCTCCAAGTACTTGTCAGGAAGACTACACACACACACACACACACACACACACACACACACACGCTTGGTGTGAATGTAATAATTAATTATATAATACAGGGTTTCCCAACCTTTTTTGTCAGCTGAATACCTTCAACCTAATTTATTTTCCTCATATACCTCCAGAGGCATTGAATGTCACTTAATGTAAGTGAATCTTTTGCTTGTTGAAGAACTTTGTTTTATTCATTTACAGCTTTTGTTGCTTTTTTAATCGACGCATCCCTTGCCTTGTTTGGTTTTATGGCCAGGTTTTCATGTTTTGCTTCAAAATGTCTTTTTAAGAAAGCTGCTTCAAAAAATATGACACACTCGAGAAAAGCTTTGGCCTTCTTACTGTCCAAATGTTAAATATTCCTTCACTTTCCCCAATTTTGAAGCTTTTGTTGTTCAACTTGCGCTTGTATGTTCCTCTTCCTTCCCGATTTTCTTTTACTGACAATGTGAGTGTCCATTTCAAGTGATTTTAAGGAGTTCTAAAGATGAAGAAACTTAGGCACAAACAATGATTTAGCTAGTTAACACTGTAATTTTATCACATGCTAGGAACTGTTATCTCATGACATGACCCATGAGCAATTCAGGCATCAGTTTTGTTTGTTTTTTTTTACTTGTAACAATATTTTATTAAAGTTTAATTTAATGTGTCATTGATATTTCCATCACAGTCGCATGACTCCCCCTGCAATGCCACCATGAACCCAAAGGGGTTGGGAAACCCTGATGTAATAAATGCGCCGATAGTATAAAAGTCTTACACTGAGGGAATGTATCCATGGTTATGGGGTTTCTGGGAGTCCCAGCGTTGACAGGTGAATCCTCCCTCAGTGGTGGAGATCTTCCCTCTGTAGTTTTCTCCACTACAGTACATGCATTCCTCTGTAGACATACAAGAGCACATAATAAAAATAATTATAATCATAATGTTTATTTATATACTGTAGCACTCTTCCAACCCAGTCTTACAGAAAAAACATTTGGGTGTAACTTCTTTTTATATATGTTAAATCAACGTTAAAACCATGTTCTGGCACAAGCATACAAAGGAAATCAGCATATCCAACATTCACTCAAATGCTCTGTATGTCGTGTTCTGCACAATCAGGCTTGCAAGTCACTTGGCAACATGTGGCAACTATGGTAAAGTGCGCAAAGCGCGCAAAGTTGCTGTGCTTTCAGTAGCCGAAAGGATTTACAATTCTTTTGTAAGTTCCTGACTGTGTTTGCAGAGAAGAGGAGAAGTTTATTCATATGTGTCATGAAAAGCACAAACCTTATGCACGAAGTGGGCTATGCTCAATATGTTTAAAAAAAGAAAAATGATTTAGTACATATTGATTTTCATTCAAATAGCATAGTGGTAGCAGTGGGCGTGGTTAAATGACATTGGTGCAGAGCGTCTCATACAGAGCATTAAAGTGAATATTTGATAATGATGATATGTAATGTATGCTTGTGCCAGAATATTGATATTCAGTGTATATTAAAATAGAAGATTATAAAAAAAATAAAAATAAAAATAAATAAATGATTCAAAATTAAGAACAACATATAATATGTGATCAAATAACTTAAAAAAAAAAATATTCAAAATAAAAAAAATTTAAAAATGTAAAAAAAAAAATTAAAAAAAGGGATGAGTATTAAGACAAATGGTAAGGCGAGAACAATCTTAATGGTAGATTTGTGCTATGCTGTAGTCATGTAGTCATGTCACACCTGTCACGGGCAATTCACTGCCAGGCCACCAGAGGGCACTCTCCTGTGAGTTATGAACTACTCCCTCAGTTGTGGTTCCAATTTCCTGTTCCCACTGTATATAAAGCACAGTCTAACTGTGAATGCTTACTTCAGTCATGGGAGTTCGATGCTGTAGGTTTGTCTTGCTTGCTATACTGCATATGACTCCGTCTAGTCCTGTTTTGGTCCCGCTGGATTTGTTCGCATATCTGATCACATGTGTATTGACCCTGCCTGTGTTTCTGACTTGTATTTAGGCTCTGATTTTTTTGGGGATTGGGTCATTAAGCCTCTTGCATATGGACCCTAACCCCTTGTCTGAGTCATCTGCATTACAGGTGAAATTTCAGTTATACCACTGCAGCTGGGGATGTCACAGTGCTCCCATCTCTTATTCGCATCCAGGGTGTAGCACCAGGGGCCGCCGCTGTCTCCGTCTGGATTTCGACAGAAATTGGACTCCAGGTCAGCTTTCGGATGCGTCTTCGGTGAGATGCTGCGAGGACAATATGGTTATCTTTCAAAACCTTAGTCATAATCTGTTACTGTATGAATACTATGACGTTAGTAATGCATACTTCGGCTTGTGAGGGAATGTAGACTCCCAGCGCTGACACACTGTTCCCGATTTTGTCCTGCTCTTTGTCCCTCTGTAGTCGATACCGGTGCCAGACAGACATTCAAGTAAATAATCTGTAAATTAATAAATAATCTCTCAACAATATATAGCAGATTCAATCTATGTTTAGTCGACACTACAGTACATCTTAGCAAAGGTGTAAAGTACTTAAGTACTTAAATTCAAGTTCTGTACATTTTAACTTCATTTATTAAGTATGGAATTAAACACGATGGGGCATAAAAACTATAAACGAAAGAATTTTTTAATAACAGCATGTCCCAAAGTGTTTTATTCCTCTAGTATCACAGGAATTTGCCTACTTTAAAACTGTGTACAAAAAAAAAAACGATTAAAACTTCCCTTTTTCAGAAAAATTATAGTTACAGCTTTACCTTTGCTGTTACAAACCACTGACACTGGAGACTCCTTCCATAAATGCTACATAAACATCTTATAATTACATACTGTACAATAATCACAAGCCAGACAAGTCGCTTTGATTGAACTCTTACTATAGAAACAATAACATATTACAATGAGCGCATTAATATAAAGCTGGGGTTTGCAGCTTTACTGTCAGAGCTGCTGTTAATGAAAATGACTCAACTCCTTCTCACCAATCAGAATCCAGAATTCAACAATCTGTCGATTATGCTTTCCCTTTAACTTAAAATATAACCTCTGTGCAAATTGAGTCATACAAATTTTATAGTTTTAGTTGAAGTCACTTATTCATTTTGCTTTATCCAATTACTTTTATAGTAACATTTTCTAATTATTTAAAAGTTATTATTAATTTAAATTCCTAATTACTTTAAATATCTTACTAATATAACTATATAATTAATTTATCTGTGGACACTTTCGAACTTAATAGTTTTGCTAGAATTATAGTTTTGCTACTTCCACAGAAATACGAGTCAGATTTTAACACAAAAAGTCATCTTTTTTTTGTACTTTTCGTGCTGTTTATTGGTTGTTATTATTATTATTTTTGCATCTTCAATAAGAGAAGCTTAATCTTCTAAAAAAAAATTTTTTAAAAAAGAGCTCATAAAAACAGGGCACACAAACACCTTGGAGGAGGCACGACTATATAACCTTTTTCACCCATTTTATGTTTGTTTAGTGACATAAACATCATCATGATGGGGAGTTGGAAATGACATATTAATGAGACACTGGGTTGTTTTTAGGGCTGATGTTTAAACTCAACTGAAAGCAAAACATAATTACAATCAATACACTTAGTTATTGCAAATATATATATATATATATATATAAAACAAGTCCTTACTAAACCATATTAACTTCTTTTTTCCGGTTTAATAACTTCATATGATCAACCATCTCTCTAAACACTTACCTTTCTTCTCATAAAGGGCTGTACTCATTCTCCGAAGCACCGGCTCTATCTTCGAGTTGGCTGGTATTGTTGTGCAGTCCTGATCTTTTTCAATGAATAGAAAAGACCTGAAAAAGACCAATTTAATCCCGATTTATTAATCAGCTATACCCCGTATAGACTGTAAAACTAAACGGCAAGGTTCGGCGTGTCACAGTGTGTTACCTGCATGTGAACAGTGTTTCTGCGTTGCACTTTAGTGCACATTCTTCCGCTGATGTTGCACGGTACAGACTTTTTTGCAGTGTGAGAATCCAAGCACCATCAGTCTTAATGTACTCCTCTAAAACTGTGAACAAAAACAACAAGACATGGCGAGTTAACGTGACAGTGAGAACACTAGTAATGATTTATTTATGAAGTCTTAATAGAGTGACTAAATACTAAATACTTATTCAAATCCTTAAGTGACTAGAAACAGTGATATATAGACAGTCAAGTGCAAAAGTTAGCATACCCTAGCATTAAGTATGTTAGTCAGTGAGCACTGACTGACCTTTATTGGTTTATTGAATGAAATCTTTTTTATTATTTTAATCTGTATTAAGTTGGAAGGCTTGTGTATGACCACATCTTTATTTTGTCTTTGCAAAGACATGTTGTTTTTAAAAATGTTTATTTAAAAAAAAAAATCAACACCTTCTATGTAAAAAACCATTGACTACTATAACTTTTTTTTTTAATGTTTACTGTGTAAATTGATTTCA
>CM040993.1:16101298-16109768 GCA_022985145.1 Pangasius djambal
TTTAAATAAATAAAGTAGGTCTCAGTATCTTAGTAGATCACCTACAAAAGGCCAAGTTATTTATTTATTTTTTTAAACCTCATGATATACTGCTTTGTGCCATGGTGTAGTTTGTCTCTTATTTCCTCATGACAGGACCCTGTGCTGGAGCTTCTCTTTAGATTACATTACATTACATTATATCGTGTCTTAAAGACTCAAAAGGATTTCTGTTCATTGCTTTTAACTCGTGCACTTTTGTTACTACTTTTCAACTAAAACCGCAGATATTATCTCAGGACTTCATGAGGTTTTCACATTACAGTTTTATTCTCTAAAAGACATTGCAGTGTGTGAATTTGAATTCAGTTCAGCTGACATTGTGGGTCAAAGCAAACAAAACAAACTTGTATATTACACTTTATTTCTACAAGTTAATTCTTTCTATGCTAATCAGAATTTATTGTAACTCTGAACAACTAGGACCATTTTTAGTAGTTCCTCTTGGTAATGATCTGGAGTGGTGTGTTTGTGAAACTGAGGTGTGTGTGTGTGTGTGTGTGTGTGTGTGTGTGTGTGTGTGTGTGTGTGTGTGTTGTAGCAGCTCTTACAGATTCAGGTGAAGCAGCTCCAGAAAGCTCTTCACGAGCAGAATGCACTGCTCAACTTCCTGAGCCCCGGTGAGTCAAAAACACAAGACACGCCATTATAGGAACATTATGAGTTAGGAGTTATGATGACACATTTTTACTGTTTAGCTGGAAATGTTAATTAACCCTAACCCTAACTATAACTAACCTTACTAACTACCTTACATTTGGAAGTGTATGACCATGTCTGGCAGGAAACCTTGGTTGTCCTTGTTTCTTTCTTCGGCAATGCCGCTTCTCCTTGATTCTGATTGGTCAGAAGGTGTTGATTAATATTCTAAAACAGCAGGTCTGATACTAGTTCTGGTTGTAAATCGGACAATTATATTAACGCGATTAGATAATTCAGACCAATAAATGGTGTTGAGAAAAATGTAAAATTGTTGATATGGTGACGTTTGCTGTAAGGAGATGTTTAATTAACACGTATGGAAGGAGTCTCCAATGTTAGTGCTTTGCAGCAGTCAGAAGTAAAGCTGCAACTGTAACTTTTCCAACATGCGAAAGTCTTTAGGATGGAGGAGGTTGTACTTTGTTGTGCGGTTTCTCTGTAATATAAAAATCTGCGCTGCTAACATCAAGAGAGAGAAGAAAAAAGTGAGGCTGGCGAGGGAACAACTGTTTATAGCTGCCATAACATAAGGGATAACTTGTTCTGTGGATGTTCCATGACATTGCATGTAACTATACATGTAACAGGCAGTAAGTTTTCTGACATGGGATATCAGGATAGAGGATGTTGTGCTTTTTAGTGTATTTGGTAACAGCTTATTATTATTATTATCATCATTATTATTATTATTATTACCGTCAAGAGAGAGAAAAGGAGAGTTTGGTGTGGGAATGACTGTTTATATCTCCTACAACGTAAGCGATAACAGTAACTATGTTGTTATGATTTTTAAAAAAGTACATATTGATATTTTATTAATTAAAATAAATAATAATTCACTTCTAGGTGGTAGCAGTAATTCAACTTATCCACAGCATCAACTATTTTCTTGGAAATGACTAAGTGTTTAATTAATCTCAAAGATTTGTGTGGTTTTATTGTACAAATCCCCTCAAAACTGTAGAATTTAAATAAATATAAAAAGAAGAAGACAGCAAAAGCGCTAACATAGTGGCCTTGGCTATTGTTTTACAGAATATAATACTTACCTTAATATTAGCTAACTTGTTGATGACATTCTCCACAGGTTTACTCAATAGAGTATAATAACTGTTAGCCAAATGTTAACCAGTATAATAACTATTAGCCTAACTTGGAATATAGGTTAGCCTACTGTAATGTTAGCTAGTTTGCTACTGTTTGAATATTATTTTCGGGTTTACACAATGTGCGTTAACATACTTACGGTATGTTAACTTGTGAATTTGCACAATATTTTAACAACAGTTAGCTTAATGTTGACTAGCTTGATAGTGATCTTAGCTACTGCAGTATCTGGTTTATACAATATCTTAGCCTTATGGTAGCTATCTCCATTGTGGTTGGTTTTGATTATATATAATCAAATATAATATGTGAATAACACATAGCCTAACATTAGCTAGCTTGTTAAAGAACCTAGCTAGCTACTACTCAAATAGCTACTGTTAGCAATGCTAACTATTGGACTACTTAGCTGGAACTAACTTAGTTAGTGCTATTAAAAAAAAGAAAGACACATTCATGTGTGTTCAAGGGTGAAAATAGCTGCTGTGTGGTACATGCTAGGTGCAAACAGACACCTTATTTTATTAGCACTAATATCATAGCAGTGCAACGTAAGGCTTAAAGCGAATACACAGGCATGTGTACAGAAGCACAGGAAGTATAGCAAGATATAATTATTAAAGTCAAGACTAATAACATGACTCCAGACATAGTAAATAAAAGCTATTGGGTATAAATAGAGGATAATGAGTCCAAACATGTGAGTGTTGACACATGAGACTGACAGCCATAACCCAGAGGAACAGCAGTTCACCTCCTGCCTTCAGCTGCACTGACTGATTACTTTGGCTCATGACTATAAAAGTCTATAAACGTCAGCTTTGAAACAATTTTTAATCAAAAATCAATAAATCAATTCAAATTCAAATTCAAATTTTATTTGTCACATACACAATCATACACAGTACAACGTGTAGTGAAATGCTTTTTTCGACTGTTCCAAGTTAAAAATAGAATACAAAGTAGAATAGAATATAAAAATATGAATAGAATGAGTAAAAAATAAAATAAGTAAAATGTGAAAGTATACAAAATAAAAATATGAAAAAAATTAAATATAAAAATATAAAGATATACAGCAGATTTGTGCAATTATCAGTATGAAACAGTTGTATATATAATATACAATAAACAATGCGGAATACAATATAAATATGAGATATGTGCAATGAAGGCCCGCAATATATGTTAGGTGGGCGGTAAAGTGACGAGAGAGCGGTACAGTGACGGGTTGTATGTGTGCAAATTTGCAGTTTGTGTGCAGATGTGTAGTGCCAGATTGGATATAGTTCCTTCGTGTTATGTTATATGTGTGAGTCCAGTGAAGTGAAGTGAGAGTCCAATATGATCACAACCCTTAATTAGAGTAATGCTGTCATGTTTTCATGCAAAAGTTCCTGACAGATTTAAAGCTGGTGAATTTACTAATATATATATATATATATATATATATATATAATGTGTGTTTTATATATTGTGTGTGTGTGCGTGTGTGTGTGCGTATATATACACACACACACACAGAGTACTGTAAAAAGCCTTAGACACCCTATTTTTTTTAGTACAAACTTTGTTATAGATGTTTATTTTCTGACTTCTACATTATTGATTCAGTACAAAAACATTTTAGATTCCAAACATTAATTTTCCAGCACAAAATGTGTTTACTGTTTACTGCTCTTTATAGTTTTTTTTTTTTTTTTTTTAATTTGAATGTAGAAGCATTTAATTTTCATCATATTTTAAGGCATCTTTGCTCTATGGCATTTCTTTGCATGTGCCTAAGACTTTTTTCATAGTACTGTATGTATGAATGTACGTGTGTGTGTGTGTGTGTGTGTGTGTGTGTGTGTGTGTGTGTGTGTGTGTATTAACATGGCCAAAGATAATACAAGTTTCTGATCATTTTAATTCACAAAACATATAATAGTATGTGACATCATTATTATAGCATTATTCTAAGTACTTATAAATAATCAGTGACGAAGAGGTGTGATGAAGCAGAGTTACTGTTAAAACCTTGAAGTGGATTATTTTCCAATTACTGCACACCCTGAACTGTTTCATTCCTTACACATAACAGCAATTTGCCAATACTCACAAAATTTCATTTGTTAACGAACAACATACTTTTTGTCCATTTATAGTTACATGTAATGTCATGGAACATACACAGAACAAGTTATCACTTATGTTATTGCAGCTATGAACAGTTGTTCTCTCTTGATGTTAGCAATGCAGCTTTTTATATTACAGAGAAACCGCACAACAAAGTGCAACCTCCTCCATCATAAAGACTTTTCCATGTTGGAAAAGTTACAATTTTACAGCTTACAGCTTTACTTCTGACTGTTGCAAAGCACTAACACCAGAGACTCCTTCGATAACTGTTAAATAAATATCTGCTTACATCAACAATTACACATTTTTTCAATCCGTTTATGTGGAGTGTCCACCATAGAAGTCCCTATTAATTAGCTGTTACTATAGAAAAGATGACACATTAGATCTAGCGCATTAATATAAACTTGTGATTTGTAGCTGCACTATTAATCACTAACTAATTAATCAACACCTTCTGTACAATTTAGAATAGAGCAGTCACATTGCTGTAATATATGTAGTTGTGTGCGTGTGTGTGTGCATGCGTGTGCGTGCGTGTATGTGTGTGTGTGTGTGTGAATAAAGTAGAAACTAATGCGTGCAAGTTTTGGAAAGATTTATCTGGCAACCCTAAAGAGAGAGCATTCTCATGTGAGTACTTGCTGGACTGAATTTAATTTTGCCTTCATGAAGGGGCTTGTTGTAAATTACTCAACATAGACTCAGTTACTGGGAAAAAGCGTCATGAGGAATGAGATCTTGGCACAAGAAATGAGTTTAAACATACAGTAACATAACTACATCCTGACTTAAAAAAAAAAAAGAAAGAAAGAAAACAAAAGAAATAATGAATCATTTTGCACAAATTACAAGAAACGTCTATATTGCGCATCATTTTTTTTTTTTATTGCGGTGAGACAGTGCTTAATGACTTGATGTCACCTATTTCACAAACCACTTCCTGTCACTAAGTCTATGAGGTAATCGAGTGACAAATTAGCGTGAGGAAATTTGTAAATGCACATGACATTAACACTTTTTCTCATGATTATAAAGTCAAATTAAGATCCAGTCAAACACGAGTTTGTCTCCTTTCTCTTTCAGGACTGATGTTTTCCCCAGCTTTCTTAACTCAGTTCCAGGCTTATTCACTTGCACAGCGTCCTGAAACAGATCCAGTCTCTCACGCTGATGGTGTGGTAGATTGCACGAAGTGTGTTCCCAACACTGTTATTATTAGAGCTGGAGTGGAGCAGGAAGTCCCAGCCTGCGGTCCTCAGCTAACACAGTGCACTGGTAGGCTTTGACTGTCACCACTGAATAAAGCTTAATGACATTCCTACACACTTCTTAGTTTTCCATCCAGTCTCTTTACTCATCCCAGACTCGACTCATGTATGAGAACATGCTCTTGATCTGCAGCTAGGGGTCAATTTGAGGTTCAAAATGACTAAATTTATCCCTTTTGTAAAGGTAGAATCCTCTAAAAAGCATGTTATCACTAAAGGGTTAAGCAGATATTATAAAATCTTATATTAATTTTAAGGGTAACATTTTATTTTAAGGAACAAGGGCTTAACCAAGATCTTATTTGTTGAATAAACCTCCAATTAGAATTTCATAATATGTTCATTGACTATTTATTAGTCTTTCTTAGTTATTAATTACTATTTATTTATTAGTCTTTACTAGAAATCTGTTATGTAAAAATAATTGCATTAATATTTGTGATAAAACTCTTGTGTTGTGTCAAGTGACTGCAGTTTATTGAAAATATATTACTTTTTAGTCACTAATTAGTGATAACTAAACTTCTGCTTCAGAATATGGAATAGAAATGATATTTTTAATGACTTATTCAGCTTTTATTAGCTCTTAAAACCATAAAATGCAGTCACTTGATGCTACCTAGTACCTAAAGGTCTAAAATGGACACTTAGGTTATTAGTTCATGCTCAATAGTTTGTGTAACATGGTTTAATAAACTGTTTATAGCCCATTATCACAACTAATAAAGCAATAATTGCTCATTGGCTCAGTTTCACCTAAAAGATGTGTAGTTATGCAGCAGTACAGGTTATGATAAATAAAGACTAATACATAGTGAATAAACCTTTTACAAGTGTCTAATTTTAGAAGACAACAGGACCTTATTAAACCCCTTATATGTGTTCCTTAAAATGAAGTGTTACTATTTTAAGATTTATTTAACTTTCTAGGCTTTTTCTTTTAAAAATTGTTTTAAAAAATAATGATAAGGGCTGTATTCAGAGTCGACAGCTTAAGTCCAAAGGTCATGTCAGTATATATGCAGGGGAAGTTATGCATATTCAGAACTGGGTTCCGCACCTGCTTAAGTTTTTGATTTTCGGTTCTAGAAACATCACCTACGTGATTTGCCTGATTTTGCCTGAGCAGAAGCATTCGAGATGATGTTTTTCAGTAGCACCTTGACCACCGCCTTTGAGCGCAATTTTTCAATTTACATTTTTTTATATTGTGCTCTGTTAATTGTGCGCAACGCTTAATGAAGCTACAAGGTATTAAATTGAGGTCATGACGTGTGCAAAGGATGTAGGTTATTTTACCACACATGCAAGGTCAGAATTGTGCGTCGCCGAGACATACCTTTATTTTCAACAAACTCTTTCCTGTGCATAAATCTTTCTGATTAGCACTTAGTAAGTCCTGAGGTCTGAATTGCAATGTGCACAATTTCATTAACTCCTCACTACATGCACGTAACTCCACTCTGAATACAGCTCTAAGTTTTTTTAAACATAACAATACCCTTACACCTCTCTGCTGTGTGAACCCATCACAGCTCTGATTTTTTTTTTTTACGTTTCAAACACTGCCTGCAGCAATTTATAGTCATTTAAAAAAAACACCTCTTTGATTAAAAAAATCCCAGCATGTTTAATGAGAATAAAATGTGAAATGCAAAAGCCTTATAGCACATGATACGTGATCTGGTGCATGTCATTGTATAAATAAAAAAAAAAAACAATACAACAGTACAATTAACAATAGAACTTACTAATAACAAATTAATGCATTTTTGTTTTTACTCAAATGTAAAATAACAGATTAAAATCATCACAGTTTAAAATTGTATCAGTAAGAATTTCATGTTGGTTGTTTGTTGAAGTTCAAGCTTTAGGCTGTTTTGTTATTACATTCACTCATTTGTGTATTTGTGCAAATGGTGACATTTCAGTGATGTTCTGCATGTTGTCCTTTCATCAGAAAAGGCAGATATGTGGATATATACAAATGTTTGAACTTGGTACTGCTCAGACAGTAGACAATCGGGTCCAGCAAGCAATCCAGATATGAGAGGCACATGAGGCCATCGTATACCTGAACCGCGATTTCTTCTGCTCTCGGTAGCTCCTTTACTCTGACCATCAACAGCACCAGCCTTGAAATGGCAGACGGCCAAAAGCAGAAAGAAAACACCAAGACGACCAGAGTGACCAGGAACACCGCTCTTCTCAGCTTGGTCCTGTCGCCGACTGTCTTCTCCTTCAGCCTGTTTGTGATCCTTATGGTGCAGTAGACCAGGACGATAGACGGGATGAGAACCGGTGTGAAAAACACGAGCTCTCTGAAGGTGTCAGTGGTGGTGTTCTCTGCAATAACATCGGCGTTCGGCTCGTCCGTCTCGTTGCTGTTGCAGCACTCGAAGGTGGTCAGCATGGACGGGATGGTCAGGGGCAAAAGCAAAACCCAGACCAGAACAGAGATGAGAACGGATCGTTTCCGAATCTTGAGGGGGTTCTTTATCCCGGGATGGACCACACTGAAGTAACGGTCGATGGAAATAATAGTCAGGAAGGCGATGCTGGCTCCTCGGTTCAAAAAAAGCATAAAGAGGACTGATTTGCATACGATGTTGTTGTTACTCCGTCTCTCTCCACGCTGAAAGTAGTACGCCCTGACTGGCAAGCAAATAAGCAGCAGGATATCCGCCAGGACGAGGTTGAACAGAAAAATGTTGTTGCTTTTAGATTTCCAGAATTTGAGTTTAAAAATGAAGAGGTAGATCACAGTGAGGTTCAGAGGAAGTGCCAGGATAAACTCCAGTATCATCACTGAGAAGTAGAACTTGTACAGATCCGTACTTCCAGCTGTACAGTTGTCACTTGCGTGGTATGCCATTACTATTATTATTATTATCCTTAGCTTAGGGAATCCAATGTCTCAGAATGTCCTGAAAGATTCAGCACAATTTGCTTTCAGCTAGAAAGCAAAACAGTCTTCTTGCATGCTTCTGAGATCCTGATACATACTGCTTGGTCTTTCCCCAGCTGTACTCCAGTGTAAGAGTGCTTCAGTGACTCTGCACCTCCGCTTAAAGTTGCTCAGACTTGTTGCCAGAGCACTTCCCATGACTGAGGAGGCACGTCACAACAGGCTCAAGAGTTATGCATAATAACCGAGAACAAACACAATGGGAAGAAAAAGTCATCAGTCCCTTGGACTACTAGTCACGGTCCCAGATTTGTCATCTGTG